>SNQN01009239.1:0-26105 GCA_008642245.1 Bassia scoparia
AGAATTAGAAGATAGAGAGATCAAAGAGTAGAAGATAAGTTAATAGTTGTTAAGAAAGTAAAGATTTAGATAGAGAATTATAGAGATAAGCTTATAGATAATAGAATAGAAAGATATAGAGATAATAGAACTTTAGAGAACTAGTAAGAGAAGAAGAAAGAAGTAGATTATCAGAAGAAGAATAGAGAAGAGAGTTGAATAAAGAGTAGAAAGATTAGTATAGAAGAGCTTTAGTTAAGAATAGAAGTATCAGAGTTAGAAGAATAGATAGAGAAGAAAAGTGTGAATATATTTAGGTAAAAGAGAAACATAGTATAGAGATTAGAGATATAGGATTAATAGATAATAAGACTAAGGTAGATGTAGTATATAGAAAGAAAAGATATAATAAGAGATTTAAAATTCAGTTAGTAGATAGTGTAAGTAGAAGATTAGAGGGAGAAAGATTATGAGATAGAAGAGAAGAAGATAGAGAAGTAGAAAATTTTGAGAAGAATTAAGTAGAAGTTTTAAGTAGACAGATAATTAGAGAGGAGAGTTAAGATATAAGAATTTAGCTTAATAGTGAGATAGAATAATATAGTAGATACATAAAGTTTATTTTAGTTATGAGTAGAAAAGTTAAAATAGAAGTTAGATAATTAGATAGTATCTTAGAAGATTTCACTAGAATAGTAGAGAAGTTGTAATAGAAGTTAGTCAAGTTATCTAGTTAGTGAGTTTAGGATCAGAGAGAATAGTGTAGGAGAAGAGAATTTTAAAAAGTTAAAGATATAGAAGTCATTTAAAATTTAAAGACTAAGAAAAATAGAAAGAAAGAGAGTAGACTTTAATGTTATTAGAATAAAAAGAGATAAATAGATTTTCAATTAGAGAAATAAGATTAGTTAGAAGATTAGAAGTTATATATCAGAGGTAAGATAGATAGAAAGAGAAAGGTTTAAATAATAGATAAATAAGAAGACAGATTTGTAGAAATAGAAAGAAAAGAAGATAATAATAGAAATAATCAGATAATTTAGAGAAGAGAAGAAGTTAGTTTAGAAGAAAAGAAGAAATAATTAGAATTAAAGAGAATCTAGAAAGATAAATTAGAATTTATTTAACTGTAAGATATTATAGGATAGATATAGATTAGAAGTCTTTAGATTAAATAGAATAAGAATAAGGATAGAAGTGATTATTTAGAAGAAGAGATTTTAGTAGTTTAGTGTAGATAGATATGAGAGATAAAGACCCTTAGATAAAGAAAATAGACAAATTATAGAGATAGTAAATTAGACGAGATCTAAAATTTAGAGAAGAAGAAAGAAAGAGAAATAGAGAAGAGATTTTTAGTAAGTATAGATAAAGAGTTAGAAAATTAAGTAAATTGATTTAGAAGAGATAACAAAGATAGAGTTTTTGAATAGAAGTAGAAAGTAGATATTAAGAGATAGAGAATTAGTAGAAAGAAGAGAGAGATAGAAATAGGAGAAGTAAATATAGTTTAATAGTTAGAGTTAAAAGACATAAGATAGAAAGAATAGACAATTTAGAGAAAGTTTCAGTTTAAAACAAAGTTTAAGAATAGAGAGAAGAAGAAGATGATAGAAGTAGAAAATAGATTAGATTTTAGAGATCATAGATAGACATAGAGAGATAGAGAGAGATAAACAGAGCAGTAAGTAGCTAGAAGGTAGATAGAATATAGAGTAGTAATAGATGAGAATCTATAGAGTAATAGAAGATTAGTAAGATATTTAAAAAGATTAGATAGATTATTTAGTTCTTTAGAATTTTTAAAGAAGAATATAGAAGTATAGAAGAAAGGTTAAGTTAGTTAGTTTTAGAAGTTAGATAGAAGAAGAAGAAGAGATTAAGAAGATAGAGAAGTATTAGAAGAGAACTTAAATAGAGTGAGTGTAGAAAGATAGAAGGTTTTTAGATTCTTATATCTTAAGCGATTAAATTAGAATTTTTATAGATAATTAGTAGATAGTAAGAAGAGATATTTATAGATAGAAAGTTTAGAAGATTTGATTAATAGAGAAGATTATAGATATAAAAGAATAGAAGAATAGATTAGATAGATAGAAGAAATAGAAAGAGATTAGAAGCATCTTTAGAATAGTTAGATTTTACTTAAGAGTAAAGAATAGTTATTAGATATGTATAAAACGCTAGTAAGGAATTTAATTTCTTTAGAAGACAAATTTAGGAGAATAATAGAAGTAGTAGAATGAAGAAAGATTTAGTAAGTATAGATAGTAGGATAATTGTATATAAATTATGATTCTAATAGTTTTAAGAAGAAGAGTAGAAGAAGATAAGATAGATAGAGTTGAAAAGTAGTAGAATAGTAGTAGAAGAATATTAGAAATAAGAGTATTATTAGAGCAGAATAGAGATCAGATAGAAGATTGAGTGATTGGGAGAAGAAGGAGTAGATAGATGAAGAGATAGTTGTTAGAGAAAAGAAGAAGATTTTTTTTAAGAATTATATAGAGATAGAAGATTAGAAGAAATATGATTAGAAGATATTAGATAATTAATTTTAGATAGAGAATGAGAGATAATAGAATTTTTAGTTTCCGTTCTCTTATTTTAATAGTAGTTATTTCTGTTTTATTTTAGTTGAAAAGCAAACAACTGAATGAGGTTCACACCTTGTTAGAACACCGACTATATGCTTAGATGGTAGTCATTCCATTCACTTACCTCTACGTCCCAATGAAATTTACTCCATTGCGAAGTTTATTGTCTAAAGTTTACTTCTTCTTGTTGCAATTCAACATTTTTTAGTAGTTAAGTAGCTAGATCTTAGTGTGAAACAAGTGATTTTTCAAAAATAAAAAAATTGATTTATGTTTATGAATTAATTTGCATTGATTTTTAATCGATTATGGTAGTGTAAATTCTTTTTATGCGATTGTTTGTGTAAGTGGTTCGTTCCCCAAAATCTGAAGAGATCTTTAATGGTCCCCTGTGAGATTCTTGACCATTCCCTGTTAGACCGACATCTTTATCGTCATATAGTTATTTTCATGTTTGATTAATCTCTTCCGTTGTACTTAATCTTGAGTTTGAATTAATCTTTCCCTGAGATTGCAACTTATGCATGTTTTAATTATGATGAGCATTCTTTCGTATATAAACTTCCAGAGTTATAGGTTACATCTTATACATAATCACTTTGTTTACCCTGTGAGCCTTATTTCGATTAATTTTCTTGTTTAACCATACTTACAAATCTGCACCCTTCCACATTATTTACCGGAGCTTAGCTAAATGGTATCTTGTCGAATTGCCTGAGGTATATGTTGTATATGAAGATATTCAAAGATGAAAAGGGGAATTCCAGTAAAAAAAAAATCAATGCAGAGAAAAAGAAAAAATGAAAAAATAATGCAAGGGTTGAAAAGAAACAAAAATTGAAAGAGGCCATGAGTAAGAACACTACATAATTATACATTAAGTGATGAAGAATAATAAAAGTGAAAATAAATCAAATGGCTAGAAGTGTGATGGAGAATGGTTTTATGATTAAAGAAAGCACTATGGAGTCCAGTTCCGCGACGTCGACAATTGAAGAACATTGTATCATTTAATAGCTCCATTTATTTGCGCTTATTACACCACATTCCAATATATCCTAACCATTAAACCTTAGCCTCATTAAACCAATATATAGAAGTCATCAGATTTAAGAATATGTATATGTTTATAGCGGTGGAGGTGAGATGAATTTCGACGCTTTTAAAGATGAAATCAGTTGAGTGAGTTTTGAGCGTTACCTATTCTCTCAAATTTTCTTCACATATAATATTTTCATTGAGAGTGTTGAGTGCATATAAATTAAACGCTATGTGAGTTGCTATGAAATGATTTTTGTATTTTAGTGACTCACTGTTTGACTATATAATTTAAACTTCTTAATGTGGCTTGTAGGTATTGCCAACTGAAACCTTCAGAGACCAAACTTTCCAACTTGTACCTAGTTTAAAGGGCTTGCACATGCTAAGTGCAATCGTGGATTCTCTTACGACATGAGTTAGGTTTTTGCTTCAATATAGCTATTTATTTATTTGCTCGAGGACTAGCAATCTAAGGTGGAGAGTTGATAAGTTTCTATTTTCTACTATTTATCCCCTTATTATTTTTTTAATATGATTTATTAAGTATTTTAATTATTCTTTATTTTGGGCTAAGTACTGAATATTGCCTGATAAATTATTGAACGTGTGAAAAAACAAATTATTAATTATTTTTATATTTATCATTATCTCATGTTTTTATTAATGTAAATTTGGGTTCTAATTTTATATGTTATCCCAACAACAAAAAAACGCACCTTGCATTCTACTGTTCATAATAAACAGTGAGAAACCATTTTGCCCCCTCATTTGCTGCTTATTCGAGATAATGCCATTCTTTTGTGATTTGTTGTATCCAATTCCTCATCTCTTTCCTCTTCCATTTTCCTTTCCCCCCCTCACCCGTCCTCCTCAAGACACCATTCATGTATTCTTGCTTTCACCTTCTCTTCATCAATATTTTGGTTGCATTTCTCAGATTTGATAGTTAAGGTACGATTATTAGAATTTGGTTCCCATTCTCAATTTTTGGATTATCTACTTGTGCATATAAACATGTGAGAAACCATTTTGCCCCCGTCATTTGCTGCTTATTACGGAATAAATTGCCATTGGCTTTGTGATTTTTGATATCCATTCCTCATCCTTTCCCTCATTTCCTTTCCCCCTCACCCGTGTCCTCCTCAGAACTACCATCTCATATTCTTTGCTTCACCTTCTCTTTCATCAATATTTGTTGGCCATTTCTCAATTTTTGGAATAGTTAAGGTATCATTATTAGATTTTGGTTGCCATTTCTCAATTTTTGGACCAATTTCCAGATTTTTTGGAAATAAATAACGATTATCTCCATAATTAGCATTCCTCAGACTAAATTGGCCCATCTGTTGTGCGGCCATTCTCCATCACATGTTTCCCCCCCATGACATTTTCACCAACATTTTCCTTTCCCCCTATTGGTAGTTAGTGGTCGGTGGTTATGGCGTATGACCGCATGCAACCAGGGGCACCAAAAGAATCTTACTCGGTGTGCCACTTGGTGTGCTGATTGATTGTACCGTGACGGTCACCGCATTCAACTAGGCGGAAAAAGTTGTGCAAGATGTCAGATCTACTTATTTGTGGTCGAATATGGATTAAAGTGGATTACTTGGGTCTCTTCCTTTGATAATTATTACTCCAATTCCTTATTTAATCAAGTAAGTTTAATCTTTAAGTTGTATTTTGATTGTTGACTTGTCAATTTGTAGTATTGATAAATTATGGGTTTCTGAAATAAATAGATTGGGGAAAATTCTGATATGTGAAATTGTTGGGATCTATTTATTGTGATAGTATATATTATTGCTAACCTAAATGATAAAGTCTTTGTTCCTAAAAAAATGTTTATGATTAAGGTAAATTGATTGATCCTAAAAAAAATTAAAGGTGAAAATGATTATGAATGTTTCCAATTTGGTTTTGTTTTTTGGGCTGGGAAGCAAATGGTTGATTTCTCTAAAGATTGAATCTTGAGAACTGGGTGTTAATTTGATGGGGTTAGTACTGAATGATATTATGTGGTGACTGCATATCTAGTGATTAACTGGATTATTGGATACAGCCACTTGATGAAACAAAATAAGAACCTTTTAACACCATTTGAGACGTTCTGTATCACTTGCTCACCTTCTGTCAATGAGTTGTTGTTGTGTACTTTTTTTGTTAAAACAAGTGTGAGAAAAATGTGTATTATGCGGCTGGAAAAAGTTAGGACTAGGATGCGGATGGTGATCTTGGGCACTCCTTAAATCAATTAATTTTACGCGCCTACGAGTAAAGAATCAAAGAAATTATAAGACAAGTGCAAAATCACTGCCTAAAGGGGATAATCTTTGGTAATGCAATTAATTTCACCATGATATAATAGATATATCTGCAGGAGCAGGTTTTTGTCACTGTTACCTGTCAGATGCTTAATTAATCCTTTTGAGTAATTTTGCTAAATTTAGAATGACAAATCAAAAATTAGCGGGTCAGAGAACGCGGTTTGGGATGTTGAGTTCGATGTGTCATTTTGCAGATATCTGATGTAATATTGTTTTTTTGCAAAAGAGCTGGTTGGATATTAAGGGACTATTAGGAGAGAAACCGCTCTCTTTGCAGAACGCCTTACTTAGGCATTACAAGCAAAATTAATATGGACAAGGGCCTGACATTTACCTGAAGAAGCAGAAAGATTTGACCACACTGGCGGCCTCACAAAATAAATTAATCATTGCTCAAGCTTTGCTTGGCCAAGATGGTTGGGAAAAAGTTAAACGAATCATCTCTGAAACTGGAGCTGGCCAACACGGAGTTAGTTGCAACTGCTACTGTGTGTGCTAATTTGGTTGTAGTTATTATTAACTGGTAGCACAGGGATATTGAAAGGCAAGCTTTTAATATGTTTTAGTACAGTGCAAGGACTCCATATTGCTGTATGTTTACACTCATTCTTCGTGCTTTTTATTTGTTGATTATATTATTTTTGTTGTTAATCAGTCTCTCAACTAAAGTTAAGACATTAGTATTTCCAATTAATGGATTCTAATGAAGTTTATGGATTCGTTTCCACTTAAAATAAAATAAAATTAATGATTTAGTTGCTTATCTTTTATCTGATTTTCAGTTTTATGAATATTGTCTTTTGACTAATTAATTGCATTTTTTACGAGGTTTGAAGTGTATAGACAGAGTAGATGTGAGCAACCACCCAAAATTTCGGTTTTTTTTGGTAATTTTCTCAACAACATATGCTAAATTATCTTGCCTGTTGGATTCTGTGTTGAATGTTTACTAAATCTTATGTTTAGGGATTTATTCAGATCTTAGGAATTTGTTGGTGATATGCTATTTACTGTTTATGACAGCTGATCAAGAATATGCAGGTCATACACGTTTAATCCAGTCCATACACTTTACATCTCCTCGTTTTTAATGCATCATTGTAGGTATATTGTCCAGAAAAATATGCACTGATCGAGGAAGCATCTTCCAAGGGATTATTTTGAATTCTCATGCCAAACTTAGAAGGAGTGGAAGCCATTGACTCTCAGTATTCTAAGTATTATGTCCTTGTTCAAAGTTTATATAAATCTTGTTAATGTTGTTGTTTGAATTTCTATGCAATTTTTCATATTTAAGTGTTGTTATATCCAAATGCTACTTGGGGAGAAAGTTTTTGTCCTTTTGGTCTATTAGGATTTTAGAGAATTATTGTCCTACTTATGTACTTCCATAAGGCCATTTCGTTTCGTATCGATGTTTGTACTCGTAATACAATTGATGTGCAATTAGTGCCATTAAGTGGCCAGTTAATTTTTCTTCTTTTCCATGAAACAATTGAGATTGGAATATGAGACATTGAATTTTGTATGATGAACAATGGTACATGATAATCATATGGAACCAATATGTATATTATCCCAATTTCACATACCAATAGTTCGAGAACAAGATTTTTAGGATTATCTCAATATTAGATATGATCCAATTAATTTTAGGGCTAAATTCTCTAACACATTAACCCAATGTAACTGTACAAAGTTAGTCTTTTGTAAGTTACATAGTATTCCAAAAACCCGCAACTGACTAATTAAATACTTAAAGTGCACCGCGAGGCATCGCCTGTCGGGCACACAGACATTAAAGGTTTGAGCAAGCAAAAGAAAGGAAAAGAAAATCTGAGACATGAACAATGTGCACGGTTGTAGGTAGCAAAGGAAGAACAACAGAAAACTAAGAAGATAAGATAGATGCAAGCGTACAACTCAATCAGAAGTAACAACAACTCAGTAAAAATGAAACATGCAATATGTATGCTACACGCAACAACAGCTCAGCATCAGCATGTATGATACAACAATAGAAAAAGATAAAGATCCAAAAATCTTCAATTCTACGTTAACTAACAGGATGAATATTATTACTGGTTAATTAAGAGTATATAATATGACTCGAGTTCAGACGCATAATATGGAGGAGATATAGAGTCCAAATCAACACGCAACGAGAGAACCGAACCAGTACGAATCGGACAGCGATTCATCTTATTTCGGAGTTAATCTGTTCTTTCTCCATTTTATTTATTATTGTTAAACATTGAGTAAATTATTATGTCAAGCATTGATTTTTCATTGTTATACAATTGGTTTGATTTGAATATTATGTCTGGCTAAATTTATTTATTCTAGGTTAGGGATGTAACGTTTAATTATTTTACCAATGAATTGAATTATTTGTTTGGGTTTGATTTATATTATTGCAATTTGTTAATCTTGTTATTATTTCGTATAATTAATGTGGCCAATTGATTATATGTCTAAGGTATTAAATTATTAGCGGGAGTGAAAGTTTAATATTAGTTCGTGGGATTAATAAACGTTAAGTAGTATAATTTTATGAATAGTTATACACTTAACGTGATCTTTTACTTGAATTCCTGTTCTTAATGAGTTTATATCGATTATTATGATCACGGAAGTAGACGTAATATTGATATAGATATACGTATTCTACCTTGGGAGAGGAGATTATATACTTTAGGAAGTTCGTTCATTGTAATATATTATTTCAATCCTGCAATTAATTTATATTCAAGAAATAGAATAATAATTGGTGAAACTCGAAACCTAGAACTACTTCTCATACTTGTTAGACTTTATTCTTAACGCTTTTTAATTAGTTTAATTAATAATTTTCSCACTTGTTTTAATCGTCTAAATAATATTAGAATTTCTAAATTTGGTATTTGATTAGACCTCCTTGTGGATACGATACCTTGCTCACCCTATATTTACAGTAATTGACCCGTACACTTGCGATAAATTTAGGTACGACCACAAACCCATAGTTGACCGTAGCCCCATTCCGCATGAAGTCTCAATTAGGTAACTTTCACCTTATTATAACATGTAAGTCATATGTTGGCACGAAACGAAATCAGGGGTCATGTAAGGAATTAAGTTACAAGTGAGAACAATACAAGAAAACAATCTATTACCYACCGCCCAAAACAAATAAAAAACGATCGATAAAAATGCTGGAGTGGTCGGTAATCATATTACRGACCGTCAACGGTCAGAAACTGGCGATCGAAAACACATTGGACGGAGAAAAAGACTTTACCGACCGTTCAATGGACGTAAAAGTTTATCGATTGTACCTCACGAGAAGACTGTGACCTTCGACCCTTTAAAACGGGCGYCAATTACCGACCGCTTTAAAATGGACAACCTTACCGACCACCAAACGATCACTAATACTAGAAAAGTCAAATTCAAAACAGGGTTCACCGACAGCCAAGCGGTCGGTAAAAGTCAACAATCTCAGGGTGTTGACTTTTATTGACTGCCAAGAGGTCGGTAAAACAATGCGCCCCCAATARTAAAGGTCAATATTGCATTTGGTGCAGATTTTACCGATCGTCTAGGCGGTCGGTAAAAGTCAACTTTCTGAGATTGTTGACTTTTACCGACTGTCCAGGCGGTCGGTAGAATCTTTTTATCAAATTAAGTTTATTATTGTTTTTATTCCATGTACATTTCTACTTTTATGAATTAAATCATAAGAATTCACTTAAGTACTCTTGATTTCAAGCTTCCATGAACCTGCACATTAAATCGAAACACAAATCCGTTTACAATATGTTTTAAGTCGCTTGTMTATAATTGTTTTTATAAACATATTTACAAATCATAACACAACACATAAAGCCCTATGTGGCACAAGGAGTCAATCCACTATCGGTCGGAGGGTKACGAAGGTCGTCGTCCCTTTGAGTGAAAGGGGAAGGACTACTACTTCAATGCTGGCTYACAATCTGGCTGTAACGGTCCAAGGTGGCCGGCAACTGAGAAATTAAGTAATCTCGAGCGTGTATAGTCTGCAAACACTCTCGCTCCATCGCATGACACTCCTGCACAAGAGTCACTCGCTCCTTCTCTAACTCTGTTCTGGCCCGCTCAAACTCCTCCAATCGCTGTGAAAGCTGAGAAATAACAGAATGAGTCCATGTGCTTGAAGAAGTGCATGTACCCCTACGCGACTTCTCGTAGTATAGATCTACACCGGTACCCAAACTAGGCACTTTTCCCTTCTTCCTCCCTCTGACAGTCTCGAAGAAAACCTTGTTCGGGTTGGTTTTTGGATCCTTCTTTAGGATTTCAGCAAGATTTTTCTCATATGTTTCCTACAATATATTAAATGTGTTAGCATAAACATAAGGAAWAAACAGAGATGGTTTTAGGCGACCATCACCATTTTAGTTCATTTTCGCTAGGGCGTTTTAATGGGTTTTCGCGCATATCCTCTAAAATTTCTATCCATTACTAGGTTTTAAAGCTTAAACATATCCTAAAATATTCACTTAAACTTCCTAGGACTTGGTTGCACTAGTTTAGACACATCAAGGTCAATTTAGGTTGTGYAAAGATCATTTTAGGCCATTTTAAGSCATTTTCGCGCCCATCTTCTAAAATTTCTATCCATTATTAGGTTTTAAAGCTTGAACATATCCTAAAATATGCACTTAAGCTTCCTAGGGCTTGGTTGCACTATTTTAGACACATCAAGGTCAATTTAGAGTGTGAAAACGCCATCTTATGCCATTTTAAAGCCATTTTCGTGCATATCTTCTAAAGTGCAAAAAAAAAACCCCATTCCCATATAGTTAGACCAACTCTTCTTAGTATCAAAATTGATGGCAAAAAAATATAATCACATTATATTTACCTCATTCAAGAATGTGGTCCCACCAAACAGACAAGCCAAAAAACAGCTAGCAATCTACAATAATATCAAACATCATAGGATAGGAACCAAGTACTATGTTCTACATGTAAACTAAAGTTACTCCATTTAACCAGCTAAAAAGAAACAACCCTAATGTATTAAAAATTGAGTAGAAAAATTGAATTAGAGAGAAGAAAGCAACAAATAAGGTGGCATAAGCAACTTACCGTGCTACATCATTCATTATACCCATGTCTTATTTTCAATGGATGCCAAAATCAAACTGCTTGTCTCATTCCCTAAACCCTACAATAACCATACAAAAGTAAGAACAAAAGTAAAGTTCAAATTCAACATGTTGTACACCAGATCATCTAATTCTAAACTTTGGCGCAATCACTGAATAGCCCACAATCTCAAAAGTTTTGACTTTCCATTCAAAACCCTTCAAAACCTTAAAAAGACAGCATAAAGCATTCATTTACTAAATAAAATCAATACCCAAAAACAAAACCGAAATCACAGAAATAATACTTATGGTGTGTGTTTTATATAAGTTTACCTTGTCCCCATGCATTTTCTAAACAATTTCTCGCTTGTGTTTTGCTCTATTTTCCATGGATTTTATGCTTGGGTTGAGTGTTAGGTCGCTATGTATTTAGAACCAATGTCTATTGCGCTGAAATCGACTCTTAGCGAGTTTGCTAGTTAGATGGTCAAAGCTAGCTCAAAAGAAGTTTTTTTACTGACCGGTCTTCGATACCCGGCTGTTCCAATACCCGGAGCGCGTTATTCACTTGGTACTAAAAGATTAAGGGGTTTGAAGAGAAAAATTGTTACACGCCGCCAGTGGTTGTCCACATACCGAAACGGGTGAGCATTACTCACTCAGCAACAAGTTCATACCCAGTGGGTTTCCACATACCCGACCGGGCCTCCATTGAAGAAAACTGAAGTCGCTGCGTACCCGACTAGGGTTCCACATACCTGGTCGGGTCACCTATTTTACTTAGAGGATTTTCGAGCATGTTTTTATTGTATGACCTGCGTACCCGATCGGGTTTCTACATACCCGACCGGGTCCGGTCTTATTTTGGCTCAGTTTTTCATTTTCCCTCTTGTTTTTGTGAGGGGTTTTATTAGGCTTTTGGTGATTTTTCTAGGGARGTTTTTAATTCTCTTCAAGCTTTTAGAGAGAGAAGTTAGGGTTCTTGTTCATGTACTTTGGGAATTGTAAAATCAACACTTTTATCTTTGCAATTTCAATCAATTTGAAGGTATTAGTCTCAAATCTATTTTCTTYTTCTTGTTTATTGTTGTTATCTTTGAATGTTTGTTTCTCCATTATTGAAGTTGAAGTTGAGTTTATTCATGAATTCCATTGTTGAACTTGTTGTTAATTTCAATATGCATAGTGAGTAGTTTACTTCTAGGGCTTGGTGAAACTATGCAAAGGTCATGATTCTTGTTTGATTTTGAGGATTTAAGCTTAGTTTTTCTTCGCAATTCAATTGATAGGTTTTGGATTGATTGCATGTTTGGSCAATTTGCAAGTATTATTTGCTCAATTCTAATCAAGATAGCCTACTTTATTGTTTAGTTGTGGAATGTGATTGCGAGAGTAACTTATTCCTTTGCCTAAATTCATTCCTATCCCAATTGTTGTTCTCGAATCATGATCGATGCATAGTGAATCCTCTTTACCCTAGGTTTTTAATTAATTGAACTTTTGTTACTTCTTATTTTGTTTTCCAACTAGTTACTCAGAAAAACTCTAAACTTTTGATTCTTAGCGATAGTGAACTTGGTTCAATTTGTAACTTTATTTGTCCTTCCACAGTGGTTCGACCCTACTTGCCCGACTATACTAGTTAAGGGAATTAGGGATTATTTTTTGTAGTAAAACGACCTACAAAAATTTGGCGTCGTTGCCGGGGAAGGCAATAATTTTACTCTTTGAATTTAGTGTTTGCTTTTGCTAACCCACTCGAAGAACAATTGTTCTTCGGGCGTACTTACGTTTGTTCTAGTGTTTTTATGCATGACRAGGAGTACCAATAGATAACCTTTGCCTTTTGATCCTGAGATTGAAGCAACTGTTCGCAGAACTCACGCAAGTGCAAAGAAAAGGAGAGTAGAGGCCCGTAAACAAGCAACACAGGCCCCTCAATCTCCTGAAATGGCGGCCGAGACTCCCGAGAGAACTCTTAGGCAGTCTACGCAGCCCAAGGCCAGCAATGTTACCGCAGGGATTAGGATGCCGACCTACCAAGTATAGGGGAATTAGGAATTATTTTTGGTACTAGTTAGGGGAATTAGGAATTATTTTTGGTAGTAAAACGACCTACCAAATATAGAAATCACTTATAAGCAATCAAACGCCAAACTCGACTGCTTTCTTTGAGCTATTCTTGCAACATAATCTTAGCAACTTGGGAATCCCTATTCTCTTCTTTCTTCTCTCTATCACCATCACTATCACATTCATCATCCCTCTCTTCTTGCTCACCTTATCATCAACCTATTAATCAATAATGGTATATGATAGTTTTACATGCAAATTCCACAGGTACAATAATTATTACTATAATCTCATAAATTCAAATGAGGAAAATTTTAAATCAAAGATCATGTAACAGTATTTTTATACTATGTATGTATTTATTATTTTTCTATATTAAATGTGCTAAGTTTCGAGACGAAACTTATTTTAAGGGGGTAGATTGTAACACCCCGTATTTTTATTCGTGTTATTTAGTAATTATTTATATTAAACTATTTTGTAAAAGTAATTTTATATCTTATTTTAWTAAATAATTATTAATTTTCATAGCTTGATAAACAAACAAAAGGGTTTATTTCTCGAAGGAATATCTATATGTTTATATTTATAACAAAAAGGAAAGTCAAAAACTTAAAACTACTTCACAAATATCACGTCAACTTGTAAAGTYCCATCAAKTCTTTTTCTCTTCTTATTCTTTATCCCATTGTTTCAACCTTTTTCCCTTTAATTTCTACTTCAATCATAATCACATAAATCCCCATTCATCCTTCTTCATATTCTCTCAAGTTTTGTGGGTCTTTCAAAGAGGAAAATTGGGGTTTTGGCTTGTGTTTGGTGACTTTGGTCACAAATTTGATCAAAGGGAGAATTTTGGGTCTTTTCCTTGGGAGTAGTTACCGCACTCTAATTGTCATTGATCTTTTAATCAAGATAAATTTTATCTTTATCTTTAATGTTTGGATTTTGTTTGCGTTTTTGTTTCATTTGGGTATTTGATAAATTAGGGCGTTCTTCTTTATAAAAAAATTGCGAATTGGAATATGTATATTCCCTCGTGGTTATCTTTAGATGTTTCAGTTTTATTTTGGGTGGGCCGTTTTAAATCATAGATGTTCCAAACCAATCTAAAAGTAACTTTTTTTTTACCATTTTACCTCTATTATTTACTCTTATTAAATGAATTACTCAATTTCTTCAAAGTCAACTTTCCATTATTTTGCCAAATCTATTTTTATCCAAAAATTATATTTTATTCCCATCAAAATTTCATTTATACCAAAAACTTTATTCTTTGGGACACTCGGGGTTTTTTTCTATGCGGTTTTGACCGCGTGACTCATTTATCTAGGCTATCTCTTAATTCAATTCATAAAGCATTATTAAAACCTTTTGTTCAATTTTGGTCATAGCTGGGTGACGGATACCTTAAGATAAAAATACTGAGAGTGGTTAGTGGCATTTAATATAGAGCTAGTAAGAATATGATTTGCATCGATAAGCGAATTTGATTTGAATTTATTTATTGGGTATAGTTTAGTACAATATCTATTCTTATAGTTATGTTATAAATCCGTATAATTATGGAAGGCTGTTTATCAGTGGTGCTATTTTGTGCTGTATAAGGCGAGGGATAAAGGGGTAGATAATCGTGGTACTTGTATCTTGTTTCCATCGCAACTCGTTTCGGTAGGCTATTGATATGACCTACAGGTGTAAGATTGCGTAGAAGTTATATTAAGGTAGCATGATATCACTAATATCAATAGAATAAATATAAAGATAAGCTATTGGTTTATTGGTACAAACGGAGATGTCACTCATACAATGTACTTTTAATTGTTGTAGTGGAGTGCTTTGATTTAAATATGTAGTAGAATGTAGACTATAGCCTATGAATTATTGGAGAAATTATTTATGTCATGTACCATTGTATTCAATGTGAGGATTATGCTAACTATAGTTATTAATGGATGCTTTTCTAGTTAATGTTAGAAAGGTTGTTCGAATTAAGTTATAAGAGTTTGGCTATATGGATTGTTTATGCTGTTCTGAGACGCAGGCTGCATGTACTACTGTGCTACTCGTTCTTTTGCTTTTTACCGTCCATTTTCTGCACTTATTTTTAGGTCATTCGCCTTGAGGGATGCCTACTAATTCACTTGGAATTGACTAAAAAATTATCAATCAATGGAATCTCTGGTAATTAAGTGGAGATATTATGATGATTTACAAAGTTGTCATTTATCTTTTTCTTTTTTTGGATTTATTTACCAAAATGCTATTGGATTGACAATTTTGGTCAATCCAATGGATTGATTAGGAATTTGCCTCGAGTCCTTCATGAAAGTTATAAGGCTCGAAAAGTGGACGAATTTAGGCACAAGAATTACCCAAATCGGAGCTGTATGCTAAGAGTTATGCCTTCTGCAATATTGCTGGGTTTTTGTATACGYGATTTGTTTTGTGGCGTTTTTGATTTGTTTGTATGATAAGTTAAGCTTGTGTTACCCAATTAACAATGGAGCAATTATGCTAATCCATGTTATACTAGTGATTGAGTGCATAGTAATCATTATATAATGTCATGCTTAGGTGATGGTTTGTGTAAATAGTTTGCGAGTCAAACAAAAGAACAATGCGTGTAACTTATACAATGTCATTGTATATTATATTGTAGATTTAGGTTTCGTAGAAGAACCTTATTGATTTGAGATCATTTGSRGTTGATTGTTTATTGTTGCTAATAAGGTAAGATTTCTTACTAAACATGTACAGTTATAGTGAAATTGTTTTACAAGTTATATATTGAGATTTAAAATGTTTTACCAAGTATTAAAGTTATGATTTGAAATAGTTGAGATTTGATTTGAATAGTGGAAGTTCCTCGCCCTTACAAGGGTTTCTAGTTTGATTAAAGTTTGAGATTTTGAGAATGAGGAAGTTCCTCTCCCTTTAAGGGATTCTAGTTTTGTGGGGTTGCCGGTAAGCAGTATTCTCCGAGTTTGGAAGCATGTTGAGTTAACAGTGTCTCGACCATTATATTTAGTAGTTGGGAGTATGTTGATCAGTACTCTTGCGAATTATCTTCCTTCTTGATARGTAATCTTGTAAGGGGTATGCACACTAGGGACTTTGGAGTGTTCTATCTAGTGAGTCTAGCTAGCTCACTAGACCTTTAATGTTGCTTCCTACTCACAGATTTCAAAATTGTTCTATTGAAAGCTTTTGCAGGATGGTTTGGAAAGAAAGAAGTATAATAATTTGAGTTCTTTTAAAGTGAATTAAAGTTATTTCAAAAGTCATTTTTATTGTTTATTTTATAGCTTTGAAATGATTTTACAAGATATTCATATATATATTTTGTCTACACATTAAATAGTTTTGTTTTATTAAAGTATGGAATCTTGCTCAGCCTTTTGGCTAATACTATTATGTTTAATGTGCGGGTATTTGATGGAGTTTAGTTGGCTGGGTTAAGAGAACGATATCACATTTACTTTAGTGTTTTTTTAGATGATTAATAAGACTTCTGCTGTTTAAACTTGAGTTGAGGATTTTTATATTTTGGACTGTAATAGTTATTTAAAGTTTTATTTTAGTTGGACCTTAGTAGTTATTTAATCTTTTCAGTTAATAAATTCAGTAAGAACAACCTTGCGATTACTATATTTAGTTATCGCGGCATAACAACTCTGATATTTTCTAGGTTATTATTTAATATTATTTTATTACAGGTTATATATATTATTATTATTAATATTGGAAAAATCAGAAGGGTAAAAGATCTGACCTTGTATGGGGATTAATGATGAATGATTATCCTAATCTACATTCTCATTTTCTATTCGAATCAAAGCCCATTTCGTCGAGTTAAAATCTGTTCAAAATTAATTACAAAACCTAAAATCTTAATCAGGAAAATTCATTCTCAAACACAAACAAACTCAAAAAACAAGATCTCACATTCTAACCTTCAAAAGGCAATATTGATTCATAAAATCAACCGACCTTAATATCAGTCATTCAAAACAAAACCCTAATTTAACCCCAACAAATGTGAATCCCTAATCAAAACGCCAAAAAAGCAGAAGTAATCAACAAGCATCACCAGACACCCAACAAGCCATCATGAAAGAAATTGGGAATTAGGGATTTCAGTTTCAAAGAGAATAAAAATTRGACCCAAATTAAGAATAACCCCCTAAATTCAGAACCCTAAAATTCAATTTTTTGTATAAATAAATTGAKAAATTCGAACTAAATTAACCACGATCAGCCAAACTAACTTGAAACTACCACATGCAAGAAATCACCGCCGCAAAATCCAGGATACAACCACCAKAAAAGAAAACACTGTTGGGGATCCATGGGTCGCAGCACCAAGAAAGTGCAAAATTCTTAAGCATGCCGAGTTGCAAGTATACGAGCAAAAGAAAYCGAAGATGAAGCAATGAAGAAGTTGGTGAGAAGGAAGTAATGAGGAAGAATGAGGAAGAGGTGGTGAGACGTGAGATGGGAAAGGAAGGAGCAATGGATAAAAAAAGGAAAGTAATATTGTGAGTGATGGTAGCCAAGTAATTGTGCTAGGGTCTTTTTGGTAAATATTAAACAACAAAGATCACTTACATTTTGGTTGTAGGGTCCTTCTAATGATAGAAAAGAAATTGCAAAAAACCTCGTTGTTCCTACAAAGAATTGGAGAAATTAGGAATAGTTGTGCACAACAATTGAGTACTTATATCATTATAGTATGTAAAATTTTAGTAGTAAGATACTAAACTTTAGTTGATCTGAATATCTGATCTCTACTATTGGAATGATGGTGGTTGTTATATTTTCACATGAATGATTAAACATAAGCGGAGTGACAAAATGGGGCCAATCAAATGAAATGCAAAAAGAGAAAAGCTCATTTATCGATGTGTTGTGGGGAAAATGGGCAAATGTTAGGTTCTTTATATAGTAGTTAAGTTTTGTGAGAATTGTTATTATTCCAATTAATTAAGGTCAATTATTTAATTATTTGATGGTGTAATGTGTGTTAGTGATTTAATGGCGYAGTAAATGGGATATATTATTGACATTAAAGAGCATAAGAATCTTAAGTTGTGGTAGTAGAATAGTAAGAGTATATGGCCTTGTTGTTTATTATTTGATTGCTTATGAGGCCTTAATTTCTTTTTAATTTCTTTAAGGGCATAAACAGTGGTGGTTAATCATGCATTACTGTACAGTTACATTAATCGCATGCTAATGAAGAGATTAGAAAGCCAAATAAATACATGCATGYCATCATAAATACACGCACATATGTAATCTACCCTTCATGAAACTGTTCATTTGACATTCCTATACTTGGTCATTTGTATTTTATATTTTTATGCTTGGATTATTTTCGGGATGATTTATTTATGAATATTTAGCTAAGACATGCCAATTTGTGTGAAATTAGAATAGGTAACGATGAATTAGTTAAAATACTTACATTCAAAGATATCCTTGTATTTTATCATAGGATTATTTTTGAGATGATTTCTTTGAGAATATTTTTCTTCTAAGTCATTACAGTTTATGTGAAATCTGAATAGGTAACCATAAATTAGTTAAAATACTTACTATCAAAGATATTCTTAAAAAATATAATTTATGATATGGTGACACATGTCGCATTTTATTAGAAGAAGATTAGACATAAAAGTGATTTGAGAAGGTGACACTTGATGGAATCAACTCACTTTTTTGGTTATATGTAGTTACTTGTATACTTTTCTAGTTTGAGTTACTTTAAGTTACTTTTTTAGTTTAGGGATTTTTCCCCATATACCCCTGACTTTTAGCCTAATAATCTATATACCCCCGTGTTTTTGGAAACAGCTCATATACCCCCACTTCAGAGAAAATAGCCCAAATACCCTTACTATGGATGGAAAAGCTAACGACGTTAGTTTTTAACATAACTAACACCTAAATCAACTAATTATACAAGTACATCAYTTCATTCTCTCTCCTAAAAATAAACCTCTATGTTTATCACCAACCACAACCACCCGAAGACCACCACAGCCACATGTAACCACCCCAGCCCACCACAGCCACTCACAACCAACTGCGGCTAGCCACAACCGCTCGCAGACCATCATAGCCACCCGCAACCACCAACCACCCGACGACCTGTAGCAACCACCCACCACCCGACGACCTCCATTAACCGAAACTGGAGCATCATCTTGAGGTGCCCTTCTCTTTTTGCTGGATTTTTTCTTAGAACTCTTAACACCAGATGATTCTAAGCCCATTTCACGACGACCCATGATTATACTATGAAAGAGAGATAATGGGAATCAGTTCAAATTTCCTAAGACAAGGTATTTTTGATTCAATTATGTAGAATAATGAAGTATGTGGTTATGACTTACGAGTGAGGGGGGAAGGGGGTTGCGAGTGAGGCAGAGAGGGTTTAGAGGTATGGGAATTGCTGATAGCTGCTGCGAACTGCTACGCTGGTAGCCTCCTTGTACACTCTACTTACTTAGACCGACCATAGATACTATCACGTGTCTTGAATATGTGCGATGATGTCCTAGCCATTTACACTCTAGATCTTAACACAACACTTTACATATATGCATGTCATCTTTAGTTCACATCCATGCATTTCATAGCCTATAGTGACTTTAGTTACCTCTACCTAGTCATTGACCATAGTTCACTAGACTTTGTCCTTCAACTTTCGACCTTAGTCCCACAGACTATAACCTTGTTCTGGACCCGTTGACTACTAGGTAGCAGACTTTACCTTATACGGACTTTAGACTCACATTAGGATACCTTACCTTCACCAACATTATGCTCGACCTCTAGCGTGACCCTAACCTCTTTAGGGCACATGCATATCAACTCCCAATGTTGTTTGGTCCCTTTCAAAAAAAAAAAAAGCAAAAATTCAAAAAAAAAAAAGCAAAAAATTTCAAAAAAACGAAAGGGCACCTTGCATGCATGCATTCATTCTAGGAGAAAGAATGGCCCATGGAATTAGACATGCAATTTTCATCTGCATCCATATATTCAATAAGACCAAGAAGTCACTAAGGGTTATATGTCTTTTAAACAGGGGTGAAGTCGTCTCCAAGCCCTTGCTCACCCAAAAGGTTTGAGCCCTACGCCCAATCCAAACCCAACCATTCCTCCAAAACTAGCCACTTAACCCCCAAAATGCCTCCCAACGCAGAAGCTCCAAAAGCTTGCGACAAGTTCAACCTTGAGTTAAGAATCAAGGAGTGAACTCGAGCACCTTCCTTGACAAGCTGTTTTGAAAAGCGACCAAAAAGCCATCGAACCCCACCTTTTACCAAGACCAAACCGCCTCTTGACCCTAACCTTCAACCAAATGCCAAAGGATTCTCACTGAACATACCTAGTTCAAGCCAACTAATGACTCATTTCATGCAAGGGTTTAACCACCATGGTACTTAATGGATTGACTCTGCCTGTTCCAATTGTCTTTCCCCTTCCTTGGAACCGATATGTCAGAAGTGGTTCTTTTTCACTTCCTGAGAAAAGAAATAGCTCTTGGAGACATCATCCACGGCATTCATGGCAACGATACAAGGGTAAACATTCAAACCCAAACCTCCTTCCGAGAACTTGAATCCTAAGCAGGGAGAGAACGAAGGTTCCACCTATCTGGAGCTAGATGAGAGGAGTTGCTACCAACCCTAGCTCCCTTCTGATTGAATAAGAGATGTCAAGACCTTCATTCTCGACCTCCATGTTGGAATACAAAATCATCTCAAGTATCGAGGCCTTAGCCACATCGCAAAGTCACGACATTGGAGTGACATAGAGAATGACTCTTCAATCCTGAGTCAGTTGGATTGTAGCTTAGATCGAGCGGGACGAGTCCCTTTCCCTAAACTATGTTCATTCTTTTCCATTTCGGGTCTATGTCATTAGGTTTAGATCAAAATCCTACAATTAGCCTCTATAGAAAATAATAAATTCTTTGTTATAAAAGTTTCTTTTTTCTCATTTCTTTACCTCAATAGTTGGCTTCTACTTAATGGAAGCAAATTAATAATCGACTATCATGGACATGCAAGAGAGCCTTCCTTCATAGCCCCACAAAACAACCTTCCCAACCATTCCCTTGCATTCACTATTACAACATCAGAAAATCTCCTTGCAACCCTTTGAGCCATAAACACTATTAGCTATCTTCTTTTCATCACCCACATCTACCAACCTTTTGGATCAACGTGTGTAGGAAAAGACTGGCAAAAGAAAAAAAGAAAGAAGAATAAAATGGCAAAAAAGCAAAAAAAATCCAAAGTTCCGAATGCAGTCATCACAAATGCAAACATTCAAAATCCAATGCAAATCCAAAAGTTCAAAGCCCAATTCAAACAAAAAAGCAAAAGTCTGAAAAGCACACTATGCCACCGTGGGTCATCCATGATCATCAGCCTTCACCCGTCAAACCACACGCCACATTACAACACAAAACCCTCCACACGAGCATTGTCAAATCATCAACAAGAACTACGACGGGTCTGATCACGTAAGAGTACGTAGGAAGCCTCTCTCGAGGTCCGACCCAACTAACCAATAACATTCTGAGTCACCTCTCAATAATTTGAATTCCTAAAGTCAGAAACACAAATTCCTGTGTCGCACCGACATAGACTCGAGCTTAACCTACCATCTAGCCAACCACATCAATTCCCCTTTACTACCCTTAGTCACAAATTTTAGCCTTGTTTCCTTGAACCTTAGCCTATTCTTCAATACACCTTAAGGGCTCTCCTCAACTCGTCCTAGGCTATCACTCTGCAGCATTCATCATTTGCATCCTCCTCAAAGCATCGCATTGCAGCATCTTGTCCATGTTCTCTCCTCATGCGACATTCAGCCTCAGGTTACGATTTGGCAAATCAAAATCACATCCCAAGTACCTATCCCTTACATTGCCAGCTAAGCCAAGACCCATGACTCCACAAATTCACTGCCTTACCCTATCCATCAACCATTGCCCAACCTCATCAAGCTGTGGCTCACCCACCAAAACAACCATTAAACACCACAATTAAGCCATTCCCAAAACCCCAAACCCCATGGGTTGGAGGCTCAATTGCCAATCACAAGCATCATATCGCCTTTGTCGAATGGGGCTTGAGACGGCTCCATCTACAATCCAAAAGCATCTTCCATTAGTCAATTTCCATTCATTTTCAGCATTGATCTGAAGAAGCACTTGCATTACACATATAGCCATGCAACACTTTCATAAAGCATTATTGCGCATTGATTTACATACATCATTCATGCATATGCATCCTGCACAAACACATTACATTGCACATGCACCATTGCCACATTGCACCACCTCCACACAAGGCTAGACGGCCATCTTACATGCAGGTTGCCGTTACACGCCTATAAGCATTCCATCGCTATATGCGCGATGTTGTCTACAGGCTAATTCACATTTCTTCCCTTTCGAGTAAGCCAGGTCGCCGTTAGTGAAGTTTTCTGAGGAACGGAGGTCGCTCCGAAGGAATTCCATATCATCACTCATCTAGCCTATACGGCATTCATCGCTATAGGTCCCGATTGTTGCTACCACGCACTTTCCCCGAAAAGCCAAGTCAGCGCTTAGGGAGTCCGAAGGGATACTGAGGACGCTCGTACGAACTAACATTACGTCTTCCCCGAAGAGCCAAGGCAGCCGTAGGGAGAGGCAGTACATTCACAACTCTCTGCCACGAAAAGCCAAGGTCAACCTGTAGGGGAATTTCCGAAGGAACGAGCATCTTCCGACGGAACTTGCATTACTTCTTCCCGAAAAGCCGAGGTCAGCGATAGGAATGCATCTACATCATTTCTTTCCCGAAAAGCGCGAGTCAGCCCGTAGGAGAGACGACAGCTTCTACGTATCAGGTCAGGGATAGACTTTCCCGAGAGAGGCAGGTCAACAGTAGAAAGCCCTTGAGACGGTCTTACGAGTCATTATCACCCATTTTTCTCTGAAAAGCCAAGATGCTAGGTTAGTAGACAAGGCCGGGATCAGGCCTTCCAAGTGCATTAATAATCTGCGTATGGTCGCGGATACAGGTAAATCTAACCTTTGTTTTGCAGCGCTACCGTGGAAAGGTGTGACTCAGGCGCTAGAACGTCTTGGTGCTCTTCCGTCCCGAGAATCAAATACTTGCTTTCGTCTCTTCATGTACTTATGTCAAGTGGGGGCTCTTCAAACACTCGCTTTACACACTTCGGTTTGGAATCTTCATCCCGCCCAGAAACTCCATATTGCACGCTTCGGTCTACGATCTGTCTCGGCCGCCTACGAGAAATCCAGCGCAAACTCTTTCGGGTCTAAGATTTCTGCCCTGTCACATGAAATCCACCAAACATCTTTCGGGGTCTACGATTTCTCCGCTATGCACGAATCCAGCAATACCATCCCTTCGGGTCTCTATGTGTTCCCCGCTACAGTACTCTGCACTCTGTTACGGGGTCTTGTGAACTTCTCCCCCTAGGCAGAAGTTCCGTCAGCACATCTTCGGATCTGAATGCTCTCCCGCTACAGAAGTTCGTCATGCACATCTTCGGGTCTCTGGAGAATTATCTCTCCGCATACAGAAGTCTCGTCAGATCTCTCTGGGTTTTTTATCTTAATTTCACCGCTTAATGAAGTTCCCACCACGTTTTCCGGTGGTTTGGTATATTCTTGCCAGCCACCAGAAATCCCAAGAAGCTAAATAGACCGCACGTGCACTACATGGTAACGTAACATTTCGGTTGGTGCTAATTTACCGAGCGACAAGAGTAACCTCAAGGTCGCTAGAACTCTTGGAATTGGCTCTCCGTCGAACGAATACTTTTTGCTTTCGTCTACGAGACTATCGGGTCTTCAACTCCAGTCAAAGTTGGGGCTTCTGTAGACACCCGTAGTAAAATGTTGCCCCGGAGGAAGAGTAATTCAGTGTAGAAACATTAGCCGCTGTTCTCGATTGTTTCGATCTGTAGAAGATCTTGGAACTCCATAATGTTGAAAATACGTGGGGTGCATATGCTCCGGAATCTATTGAGCAAAGGACAATAATAAAAGGGGTCAACATGTTCTTTATTTTATTTTAATTATTTCTATTTTTAGGTTTTCATCTTTTGTATTTAGGGATTTTTAGAATAATTATATTCGTGATCACAAAAAAATTAATAAAAAAAAAAAATAAAAATATTTCCACTTTCATCACGACTCTTCACATTTTTCTGAGCACCAATATTTTTAGATTATTTTTTCTGATTTTTTACGCATTTTCTATGTAATTTTTATAAGTTTGTTATACGCAGAATACCAAAAAAACCAAAATACACAAAAAATACTCCGGAAATACGTGGACCTTCTAGAACACTCTAGAATCCTTGCTTGGAGAGGAAGGGTGTCTAGTGCGTCGAATCAAGGGAAATCACGAATAAAACCGGAGAAATCAAAATATTTCGAGTTTTGAAAAAGAATACGTGTAGAGGCTTTGCGTATATCTCAGAGGCCTACGTATATACGCAGCTCTCCTACGTATATACGCAGGGTTTTTTCCCCTCGTTTTTCCCCGTTCCCTATAAATACGTGTCTGCCTTGCTCATCCGAGGACACCGATTTTCAACACACGTCTATTCTCTCTCTCTCCGTCCCTAACTTGAGTATTCTCTCTCTCACTCTCTCAAACACTCTAAATACATTCGTTCTTGAGTTCTAAGCATCGATTCTGTGTTCAATTCAACAAGCAATAACAAGGTTTATTTCTGAGATTACTCGCCACTAAACATACTCTTTTCTCATCTAATTAATAACTATTCGAGTTTTGATCTAATTAACAACATGTAGAAACTCACTATTTGATTGTTCCATGTAAATATGTAGGATTGTCATTAACGTTTTCATGTTTTTCATTGTTTTTTTTCGTTATTTTTTTTATTTCATTTTCATTATTATTATCACTTGTCAACACTAACAGTTTCTTATCCTTGTATAGCGATTCAAGCGGAAGATCATTTCGTCGTTTTTTACTATGAACTAACATTTGTTTTGTTTGTCTCTATATAGCGATTCAAGGCGGAAGATTCGTTTCGCTCTGTTTTTTATTCGAACTAACTTTTGTTTTGTTTGCAGATTTAGGGTAAGATGGTTTGTATATATATTTTGAAATTCATATACTTCGCATTGTCATTTTGTATAATTTGTATATATTTTACTAAAGAAGACCGAAAATTATGGAATCACTTAAAATCAGATTAACTATGGACAACCGGTTTTTAGCACCGTTTCACTATATTAATGCAAAGTGTCACAATTTCTAGGTAGGTAGTCTCTTGTGCATAATAGAAACACACTTTCATAGTAATCTTTAGGGTTAGTACGCTTCTTAAGGTGCTAAAAACGTAATTATGTGCATCAATAATGCGGCGAATTGGGTTACAATCATGATTCGTACATGTCCCGAACACCACGAACTGTTACTGGATCAGAACGTGGGGCCATTAATTTGGCACCAACGTTTCGGGCGTCCTGATAACCTTTATAGGCACGGTGGCGACTCCCCTTACTCCGACAACACTACCCCAACGCACTCACGTGCGGGTTCCGTGGCTCAAGCCCACGCAAAGCACCTCGATGTAGTACCAAGTCGCGCGCCGCGCTATACAGCTAAGGCGCGGCCTCTCCTACAGTACGATAGTTGGGATGTTGTTGTGGTGTGCTGGTTTTTGGAGTGAGGAGAAGATCCATCCTGCTTCACCAATTCGTTATGTTGTATAATATATTGTTACAAAATTAGGTGTGAGACGAACTCCGAAATTTCATGAAACAATTTGAAATTTTATTGATTTTTTCTTGATTTATTTTTGAGTATTGTCCCTAGAAACCTCTAGTCGTATCCAACGCTCTTCCTTTCGTCACGGAAGCAAGCAAACCCACGATTGTCCAACGCAACAAC
>SNQN01009240.1:0-26105 GCA_008642245.1 Bassia scoparia
ATAAAATTCCAAATTTAATACTCTGTACCTTAAGAGTAGTCCTTGATCAATGCATAAAATTTAAACAACATATTTAGATGAATGAGGAGAATACATATAAGTCTTAACTGAGAAACGTGTCATATCATCACAACTTGCTAGCAAATATTAGGTCACTTTTATGGAATACCCCTCATCTAGTATCAAGACTTTCTCTCTCTKMAGTTTTTTTCTCATTCCTCTATCTAGTGCCATGGCGAAGAGAAAAGGAGGTAAGAATGGCGCTCAAAAGCAAGGAAGTGGGGGAAATGGATCACACACTACTCAATTGAATCATGCAAAACCTAATTCGGTGAATTGTAGCCCTAATTGTCCTCCTATGCTGATTAGCGAGAAATCCAAAATCGAAGAATTGTGAGAGTATTGCACCTTTTCGTTTGGATGCGAATGATGATGTGATTGATCAATTGATCTTGTCTCCTGAAGAATCGATCAAAGAACTCTCCWGTCTAGAATGAAATCGAAGTTGTCAGAATGGATYGGTGTCATCAATTCCCCTGTTTCTAGGTCGTTCAAAAGACTGTAATTGCTGCTTCTAATGAGGTATTTGCTAATCCTAGGGCAACCAATAAGGGCTGATAAAGCTACTACTAATAGGACAAAGTTGGCTATGCTAGATATCTTTTAGACATGAAAGTAGGGGGAAATTTTCCTCCTACTATTACTTTCGTTAATGATTTGGGAGATAAAGTGCAGCACGAGTGACTTATGATTAGATTCCTCATAAGTGTGATGCTTGTGGGATGTTTGGCCATGAAACAAGCAAGTGTACGACARGCAAGTGGCCTTAAGTTTGGAAGCCAAATTCGGGTTGAGGCTAGTGGCATGGAACAAGACGTTGAGCTAGTGATTGAGAAGCAGATTGCAGCTGAACTTGCCCTTGGTATTAAAAAGCGCGCCTCAGGCGCGCCTAGGCGTGAGGCGACCCTAGGCGTTGGGGAAAACGCTTCTGAAGACCTAGCGACGCGATCCAAAAGCGAGAGCTTTGCGCCTGAGCCGATGAGGCGCTAGCCTTTAGAGTAAAAAGCCTAGGAAAAAGAAAATTTGTCCGCTTTACTTTGAAACAAACAATTAAGCTTTTAAATATGTTTTGACAGTTGTCTCCACTTTTCCTGCTTTTCAAAATGTTCTTTTTTGACTTTATGCCTATTTATTTAATGCAATAAAATAAAAGAAGAAGAGAGATTATCATCACATCATCTTCATCATTCGACTTTCTGCCCTGCATCTTCATCACCTGCGCCGCGTCTCACTCTCAGTTCATCGCCCGGCAAAGACCTTACTGTTTCAGGTACGTTTTTGCTTTTTTTTCCCTTTCTTCTTCTCTACCTCTATTTCTTTTTTTTTCTTCCTATTTGCCTGTTTGTTAATTTTTGTATTCTTTTCTTTTTGCTGCTTACTGTCCTGTTTTTTTCCACTGATTTTTTGGGAGCAAAATTATGTGTAGTTACTGTAGTTATTAGCAGTGTAATAATGTTATTATGTGTTGTTTGTCTAGTGACTTGGTTACTTGTTCATTTATGTTAAATTATGAAATTAATTTAGAGTTTAGGCAATGTTATGATTGATTTTGTTTGTAATTTCAGAAATGTCTAGAGGATGAGTTGGGGAAGAGGATGACAGCGATGATGATGATGAGTTTGAGGAAGTATGAGGATGATGACGATGATGATGTGGATTTCCTTCCAAGCTTCTTCTGTTTGCTTTCATCTTCTTATCTTTATTTTCAATGTGTTTTTGGCCTTTTGAGGTAGCTTAGTATGAACTATGTCTTCTATGTCTATTTCTACTTAATAACATTTTTATTTTATAATTTTGAGATTTATATATGTTCTACTTTGATCAATAAAAAAAATGGAAAAAAAAGAACGCCTCGTATCCGAAAAGCTAGCGCTTTCGCCTAGCGCCCAGCGCCTAGTGCCTCGACTCTAGGGACCTTGGCGCCTCGAAGGCTCACGCTTTTTAAAACTAAGTCTTGACCCGTTTTGGATTTCAAATGTAGAAATGGTAATCTCTCCAATTCAGAAGAAGCACTTAGCTAGTTAGCTCAAGTGGTTGTGGCAAATTCCTTCACAGCTTTGGTAGAGGGGAATGGTTGATGGTTGATGGTTCGCAGATCCACTTGAGATGGATATATTTTAATCTGGATGTTCAAGGTTTGAATAGGCCTAAAAGCAGAGAAGTGATGAATTTTTTTTTTGAATAAAAAGGTTAGTCCAGTCTATTTAGTGGAGACTAAAATCAATAAGATTTTGATCTAGTTTTCATCATATGTTCACAAGTTGGTGTGGTACTGTGGTTACAAATTTTCTAAGCATAAAGGGGCAGGGTCACACCTGTTCTCTCATTAGAGCTCAATGTATTCATTTACAAGTAAAGCATCACCAAAGGGATTTTGAGGTGTCCTTTGTGTATGCCTTTAATGATCATTTGGAGAAGAAGGTTTGTGGGACTCTCTTCAAATCCTTGCTCCTAATATTAGGGTGCTTGGGACCTCTTTGGGGACTTTAATGTCCTTTACACTATGATGATAGGCTTGGGAGTGATGTTACTTTTGCAGAAGTGACTGATTTTCAAAGCTGTGTGGAAACTGATTTGATCTAGTACAGAAGGGTTGTAGATACACTTGGAAAATAAACACTTAGGAGATGCTAGAGTCTTCACCAAGCTAGATAGGTGTATGGTGAATGAAACTTGGATGGAATTGTTCCCATTCCTGTGTTCAGTTCTTTCCTGAAGGCAATATCCGTGCAGGGAGAAAATCTTTCAAGTTATTTTATCTGTGCGATACCCATCCAGATTTTTTGGACCTTGTTAAGGCAGAGTGAAATGTTCAAATTTTGGTTGTCCTATGTTTAGACTATCACAAAAGCTGAAGAAGGTACAATATCCTCTCAAGCAATTCAATTTCAAATTATTTCATCGTATTGAGGAGCAATATGCTCAAGCTAGGAGTCATTTGGAAAAATGCCAGCAAGACCTTCATGGTGATCCTTCTAGTCATTTGTTAATGGAAGTTAAAAGGCAGGCAAGGCAAGTCGTGTTTTCAGAGACAGAAAGAAACAATACTTTAGTTATCTGGCTCAGAAAGCCAAGATAAATTGGCTCAAAGTTGGAGATGAAAATACAAAATGTTTCCACAAAAGCATCAAGATGAGATATTATCAGCATAGGATTTTTCTATTCATGATACTGATAATCAGGTGCATGATGATCTTGTTAGTATCCAAAGCTTTTGAAGATTATTACAAGCAGCTTTGGGATCCCCGGCCTTAGCTCACCTCAATTGAAGATGATATTATTCATTTGGGGCCTGTGTTTCTCAGCATCATATTTCTTATTTCTCATCCCTTATGGCTCCTTCACAGATGAAGAATAAAGAAGCTATATTTTTGATGGCTTTAATATTACTTTTTTCAAAAAGTCTTGGGAAATTATTAGGGGATGTTTGTCTTGCTGTCAAAAACTTCTTAACTTCTAAAAACTCTGGAAAACTCATAGGAGCCATTAATTGTACCAAGTGACACATCACCAAAAGTGTCTAATCCTAGTAAGTTCAGACCTATAGCTTGTTTGCAACACTACTTACAGTGTAATTGTTGTGTGCTAGGCTTAAGCATGTCCTCCCTGATATCATTTCTCTAATCAATCAGGTTTTGTCCATGGGAGACAAATAGTGCATAATGTTGGCATTAAACAAGATTTAGTGGGCACTTATAATAGGAAATATACTCCTCAGTTGTCTCCTCGAAATAGACATTAGGAAGGCTTATGATTCTGCTAGTTGGTTTTTCTTAAAGAGCATGCTCCAAAAGATGCATTGCCCTATTGAGTTCATTAAGATGGTACTAATGGTGRGCTTCATGGTTTCTTTCAGGTGAAAAGAGGATTAAGGCAAGGAGATCCCATGTCCCCTTTGCTCTTTGTAATTTGTATGGAATATCTCTCCAGGCTTTTGAGTTATGTAAGCAAGAAAGAAGAATATAAATATCGTTTCAGATGCAAACCACTCAAGTTGAATCACTTAATCTTTGTTGATGATCTCATGTTATTTTGTCATGGTGATCCTCCTTCAGTCATGCTGAAGTTGAGGAAGCCAAAGGAGAAGGATAGCATTTTGCATTTATCTCAGTAAGTATGCAGAAGGGGAYCTCCCATTTAAATATTTGGGAGTCAAAATTAATGCTAAGAAGATGTCAAAGGATGACTGTCAATTCCTRGCAGATAATACTAGAGGCCTTTCTTATGCTGGTAGGTCTCAATTAGTTCAGTTTGTTTTGATGAATATGCACACTTATTGGGCTAGTATGTTCATGCTTCCAACAATGGTCATTGATGAGGTTGTTAGAGTATGTAGAAATTACTTGTGGGATGGCATCGCTTATTCTTCTAAGCCAACACCCGTTGCTTGGGAATTTCTTTGTAACAGCAAGAAACATAGAGGGCTTGGATTCAAGAATAGCTACTTATGGAACAAAGCTCTACTTGGGAAGTATATTTGGAATTTAGCAAAAAAGGCTAATAATATGTGGGTGAAATGGGTTAATTCTGTATATTTAAAGCTCTTATTTTGAAATGGGTGAAATGGGTGAATCTGTATATTTTGATTGGAAGGAATACAGGGTTACTGCTAGTGCTAGTTGGTATTGGAGGCATATATGCAAAATTAGAGACAACTTTAAGGAAGGCTATGTTGGCAATAAATGGCTGCAAAGTAAAAGCTACAGTGGTGCTGATGGTTACAAATGGCTACAACAAAATGCTTGTGTAGAGGTTGGATAAATGGGTATGAACAAGCTTTAATATCCCAAGTGCAAGCTTCATTTGTTCGCTTATAATGCGGGCCGCTTGAAAACGAGGATAGACCGGTGAAAATGGTACAACTAAGGTTGTTAACGAGTTGAGTCAGACCGAGCCTTTGCTAGGCTCGGCTCGAGCTCGTGAGAGTATTATAGAGGCTCGGTTCGAGGCTCAAGCCGTCGAGCAGCCGAGCCTCAAATTTTGAGCTCGAGCTCTTAGCTCAAAATCGAAGCTCGGCTCGAGCTCATTTAAAGGCTCGTTTAAGGGTTCGAGCACACTTTTAACTTATTTTACTTGTTTTTTTTATGATTTGAAATTATAATCTTCAAAGTTCAAACTTTCAAATATCAACTATTAACATCAACAAAGTATTCTACAAAAATCCAAAAACATATCAAACTTAATTCCAAATTACAAAGTCTACCAATATTTCATCACACGCACATTCACACACTTGCAAAGTCTCCAAATAACAAAATTAAAAGTTTTCAAACCAATAAGAGTTACACACTAGTAATCTCATTCATATTGGGCCTTAGCATAGGAAGGTTTTTTTAACTCATCTTTTAAGTTTTCAATAATACATATACATCTTTCATTATTTAAAATTAAATATATAAAATAATTAATATAATTTATAGTAAATAAATAAATCGAGCCGGCTCGCGAGCTTTCAAGCCGAGCCTAGCATAGCTCGTGTATCGGCTCGTTTATTTTCGAGCCGAGCTCGAGCAGCTCCCGAGCAGGCTCAGCTCATTAACAGCCCTAGGTACAACTATGGTTAGGGATGTCCTCTTTACAGCCAGAGACTGAATCATAGAGCACATGTTCTTTAAATGCTCTTAGGTGCAGCAATGTTGTTTAGAGCTTAAACAGCATTGGGTTTGTAGAGTATTTAAAAGCCTTCATAGATTTAACAAGAGAGGAATTTAGGAACAAGTCATTCGATGTTTGCTTGACTGCTTCTTATATAGTGAAGAATGAAGCAATATGGCAAATACAGTTATCAGACGGACATCCTCGTCTCTAGGATCAAGCAGTTGGTGTTTTGGAGAGTTAATTCTCTCTTCCCCAGAAATTGTCCTCTGCTGATGAAATTAGTTTTATGATTTTTAGCTTGAGTGTTCTTTGCTGATATAGAGCTTTGTAAGTGTGTTTTGGTGCTTTGGAACCCTTCCTAATGCCTCTACACCTAGCATCTTTAGGCTGTGTTTGTTTTCTGATTTTGGTGCTTCTGTTTTGTTACTGTTGGTAGTATTATCCTTCGTTTGAATAAAATTTCTTGCTTAAATTTTCTCAAAAAAAGGTCACTTTTATGTTATAATACTGAAGCCTGATAAAAACATTAATGACGAAAAAAAAACGGATTGCCACTACTTGAGCCAATTGTTGGTTCTAGTTGCTAGATAAAGGTTATCCGTTTTTCATATTTGAGTACCATGGTAATTTACCAGCAGTAGGCCGGTGAAAATTTTAGCAACTAAAAGTGGAACGTATAAGTTAAAGAAAACTAAGAAAAAACATAGCTAGTGGCAGTGATCCAGCTAAATGTAATGAGATGCCACAAATTTCATATGAAAACTGAATCGCCAGTATCAAGTGTAAGTGGAAAGAATAGAGATAAACAAGTAGCGCTTGGAAACAATGCTCCAGCCTCCACAAGAATTTGGTCTAGACAGAAAAGGTTACACAAGATTACCCACATAAAATATAATTAAAAAATTACTATGTGATGGAACATAAAAGATTTACCCAGAAGAAACATAAACAAATTCACAAAATTGTTTTTGATGAACACAATAAACCTGCTTTCTTAAATTCATCCACATTATGTCTTCATGCTCAACAATACCAAAGAGAATAATGTTGCAGCCTGCACACCAAACACTTGCCATAACAACTTTCCTGTGTTGTTTTGCCGCAAAAATCCTAAAGTATAAGAGCAACAGACAATTAATCATAGATAGAAACTATAGAAGTGTTTCAACTAATGCAGAGTTTCCAAGAGCCTGTACAAATATAAGAAGTGCAAACCCTATGGATGCATATACAGCCAAAACCGTATGCCGCGCCAAAGAGGGCAAGGATTGACTTTGAAGCACATGCAATCTCCATGAGGAAGCCAACACTGGAAAACAGATTGATATTAACTATTTAAACCAAGTACATGATTTTAGGGAAATTCCATATGTTACCCTAAATAATTAACCTTTCGATTTGTACCAATTTTTAAGCTTCATCATATTGTACCTCCCGATAAATTAGGTAAGAATGGAAACACAATAGTTTAGTGGTACATATGGAATTTCCCTGAATAAATGCTGGGAAGCTCGGACTCAGCTGACCACCTGCCGTACCGGTGTCGACGACACGACAATTGGTACCGACACAGATACGTACAGGACACGGAAGCAAAAAGTGGGCACGGCATTTTCAGTTCATCAGACTATTAGAGAATTCGAGGAGTTTTTTTTTTTACTGTAATATTTTCTGGAAGGACTCACGCACGAAAAGATGAAGATAAAAGAAAACCACTCAGGTCCAACATGAATTACTTTACACCTGTCAGCATGTAATTCATGTATTTTAATTTTTTTTTTTTTTTTTACTTTTATTATTTATGTAAGACAGTTGTAAGGCTTTTTACTTCTTTGATGTTTCAACTTTTTACTGTAAACTTGTGAAGTCAGTAACACCTTTTGCTTGTTTACTATTCATTATTTTTTAAAATTAATTGTATAATTGAATGGGCTCACCGGTTAAGTCTCCCAATGTTAAAGTTTTCACTTTTCTAAGTMGTTCKRTTAGTCTCCCAATGTTGTCATTATTATTAATGATATAATGATATATTCATTTTTCAGTTTATATTTAATTTTTATAGCTTATGAATATGAATTATAATACTCGTGTCCCCGAGTCCATATTTAAAATTTSGACACTTTCAAAACGAGTCCACGTATCCTTGAAATCATAAATTAGAAGGTCCAACACCTAGACACGTACCCGAGTCCGAGCATCGTAGATTAAATATCACACTTAAATCGCCAAGAGGGTCAGATACAACAGCTAACCATAAAGGCAACAAGAGAAAAGGCTCACTATGTACAAAGGCAGTATTCAAAAATATTAGATAAGAATATAAAAATTTAAAACAAGAGATAAATAGATCAATAGACCAAGTACCTTCTGACAGAGGTATCCTCGACTTCCAAGCAAACGACAAGCTATTTGTCGTGCAGAGAAGAATTGAAGCTTCTTTTCTGAGTTGTTCCCCAATGCCTTATAGGCTGCTCTATGTTTCTTATCCTCTATAATTTTGAATTCACCCTAAAATATACATAAATGAAGAACATGCTAAATCCCAAGATCATATATTGAACATGAGATATATTAATCTCCTTCATAATTAATATGTTTAGACTGGAAAAATCAATAATTTATTCCACTCGCCAAGGGTTTACTTAATAATATGTTCTAGCAATGCATCAATTGCATAGATTTATTTTTCAAACTCAATGCGAGAACAATTCWTGTTCATGATTGTTTATGACGCTAGTCAGATTTTAAAATTTTCAAACTAATGATGGATTTGTCACAGTTATTTATTTTTACAGTACTGTGTAAAACACTAATGAATAAAAGAAAATACCCATAATTCGAGAGTAAAAACAATCAAGAATGTGTAAACATACGTAAATGATTTACTTTCGTGCCCATTGTTAATGTTACCTAAGTATGGTTTACACTCTAAACTTCCCCATGTGTGAGCATTCTACACTCCAAACTTATGTATTTTTTCCACAGAATTTATCTCCTCATAAGTTCATGTCTTGTTCTCCAAGGGGAAGCAATGTTACATTAAACTTGTGTTTTAGCTCCATAGGGACAATTTTCTTGGGTAGTATTAAATGGAATGATTGTAGTATAAACGAAACATTCATGCTAAAATTACTCAAAGCAATTACCTTGAAACAATTACATCATAAAATCGTTCCATCTGGTCAACCATTTTAACACAACTGCAGTCCTTGTGTTTTGTGGCATGTTTATAACTTGGTATAGAGCATAGAAATCTATTCACTGCATTGTCTTCAAATTCTATAATGACCACAAAGAATTCAGTAACAATTAATATCTTAGGCATGTTCTCAAGATACCTTATCCACTTTGGATTGGAAACAAATAATTAGATTACTAAACTTATGTCCAGATACACTCTAGCATTTTAGCCCATTATTTCGCTTTGATCTCCTAGATGATATATCTAATAGAACTGTAACCTTCGTCTAGTACGGCCCTATTTCTAAGCCTGAATTGCTACGACTATATTTAACAGTCTTAGACCACTTTTCCAATCAAGTCTGCAACATTTACCATACTAACTCCATATCATCTTACTAACCTACAAAATTCTTAAAACTAAAATTATTTTTTACTAACAACACTAACTTCATTGCTAACAAAATTAAGCTTCTTTTTAAATATATGACTTCATTGTTCTCAAACTGCGAAGTGTGTTGTGTGTGAACTACTATATTGGAGATTATTTCTAACCTTAACTTGTGATTGAATTTTTACATTGATCAACTTATTTATACTCAACAAACACTTATTACTTAACTTATTTGATATAATTGTAACCAAACAAGGCCCCTAACTCAAATCCCATTTCATTATTGAGGATAAAACACAATTTTCAAAGCTAATTTTTTTTTTCAAATTGTTATAGACTACAAGCTTGGTCCTCTTGTACGGAGTAAAAATTCTCCCATATCTTTTTTTTTCTTTTTCTTCTCCGCTAATTGTGGCAGAGACTCTCAAATCTCGTTTTTCCATAGAATATTATTCAAGATGCTGTGTGTGTTTGTCTTCTCCATTCGAACTTCTCACTATTCTTCAGTGTTTTTGCAGCTGAATTCGCAAAAACAATTCATGTGACCTTTTGGAAGGTTCAAGCATTGGGTTAAATTAATGTACTATCTTTTTTTAAATATATTCTTGGTTTCCTTTTTCGCGATTACTTTGTTTAACCCAATTGGAGTTATTGAATCTCTTGATTTTTGAAGAAAAAATCTACCACATAAAGAGTCATATCTTTAGAGCAATTTCCGTAGCTTCTCTTTCCAATTAAATAGCCAAATGTTGAATTCCTTGTGGAATCCTCGGAGGGGGTATTTATTTCATGTGATTCTCCTCTTAATTATTCCAGCTTGTGGTCTTGCGGGTTGCAGAGGTGCCAAAAGGAAGTGGTTATAGGGCTTTCAAAGAGACTTCTTTCGGATGTCGAATGTCACAGAAGTGGGAGCTAGGAAGCTTGTGGAACAATTAATTATAGCGGTTGAGTCATATAAACTTTGCTGATAATTTCTCTAATTGCATGAGGCAATCATTGCTCAATTATCCTATACGTACATTGACATATTTTGTTTTGGTGCAAAATCGCAACAGGGAGCTTAGGTGCATTATTGATCGAGCTGTATCTTTCAGTGACTGAGAGAACAACAACAGAGAGGTGCATGGTTTAGCTAAGGAGCTAGTTTCTACAAGATCTTATTTGACAAATTTTTTATCCCCTAGTCAATTTAAAACATTCTATATCTCGGACTTAATAAGTTTATTTCAGATTATATATTGGATTTATTCTCTAACTTTGTTAATTATTGTCCTATTTTACCTACAAATAGTCCCTATAACTCGAACAAAATCGTATCGCTCGTTTGGTTATGGATATAATAGTTGAATGAGAATATGATTTTGGGAAATTCCAATGGTACTCACGGAATTTTTGACCTAACATGAAGTTTAAAATCAACATATACACATGATGTTATGGTACTATGTGTGAAACTTAACCAACCCACCATGGTACCCTCAAGATCTGCCCAGTTGGGGGTGGCTGGGATGGACGTTGAGTGGTTGTGGTGGCTGGAAAGTAAGGTTGAGTGGTCTGGGTGGGCTGTGGCATTGTGTAGTCGGTAAAGTATTGTCCTGGGAGGCTAGAGGGAGTGGTTTCTGGCTAGGAGTGCATAGAGAGCTAGTGAGCGGTGTCGTTTGAGTCGGTGGTCGAGTGTTTTGGTTTTGTTTTACAATATATACACTAAACTCATGTCTATATGAGGGATTTTTTTACTTTCATGTCACCATTGATTTCGCAAAACTTCGTGTATACACCGAAAATTTTCCATGATTTTTAGTGTAATTTAATAGTGAAAATTTTTTAAAATCACTATAGGGAATAAATTTGCTCATAAATCTTATCTCCAGGGATAGTTTCCACACATTACATTGTGGGTATGGTATTGACTGGGAATGAAAAATTTTAAAATTATAAATTGGACTTTTTGTTAAAATTTATTACCATGGAATAACATAGATTTTTTTTTCACAATCTACAATTCATTCCATTCACCACCATTTATAACAAAGAATCTAAACGGGGATATGTCTCTATGTAAAATTGAAGGTACATATACAGCCTCAAAAAGCAAGATATAACGCAATAATGAGGCTGTTGACCTAGGGTTTCTATTCACTATGCACTACATCATGGAAACCATAACAATAGCTATAAATCTAAAGAAGAAACTTAAAATGTAGGAATTTCATCCACAAAGCTAAAATACTCAGACTCTTTACATCGCTAAGTATGCATAACAGATATCCATCTTGCGCAAAAATCATACTTATTTATACTATCATTTCGAATGGATCAACGGGGTTTACATAAAGGTCTAACTCCGACCAAATTTCAACTCACAMTTCCCATTTGCCAAACATTTAAATAGAACAACCAACTACCAAACAAKTTGAGCAACATTCTATTTGAACATCCAATTTCACACAATGCGGCCCCTRCATAAAATTTAAAAGAATCAAACAGAATAWKAATAATTAACCCGAAAGAAGAGGAAAAATTTACCGTGAGACGACCATGATTGCCGCCAAAAATCATCTGAACATCAGCCTCTCTTTCAAAAGCCTTCAAATAAGCAATGGCATGAGAAACAGAAGAAGGAAGAGCAGAAGACGTGCCCCAATTTTGCCACTCTTGCAATGTAAGGGTTCCATCAATTGGCGGAGGAGGTGGTGGTTCATAGGATGATGATGACCTGCTTCTTGTTGCTGTTGTTGTTTTGATTATGGAACCATTGCTTCGAACAGTGGTTCTGCTTCTAGTTAGTGGAATTGGGATTTTGTGAGAAGGGTTCATTAGAATYAGGGTTTTGAAGGTTGAAAATCTCAGAGTTGAAGAGACTGATGAAAGCTTGCATTTTGAGTTTAAGGGTTTCACTACTGCTGATGACATGGGTTCCAACTTGACTTGGAGTGTGTTTTCTCACTAAGAAGGAAAACGGGAAAATTGAATTTAATSCGAAAAAATTGAAATAAATAATCCATTTTTTTTTTTTTTGTGGTCTTGCCCGTAAGAATCCCAAGTGAGCTATATTTTTTAATAATCCTAATTTTATATTCAATCTTCTCTAATTGGACCTTTTAACCCTAAAACCTGTTTTACAGGTTAATTTCAATTTTTTCCTTTTATTTTTCTAATTATCCTCTCACCTTCCCTTTTCCCTTCTCTCTTCTCCTCCAAACACCACCGCGAACTATTACCCGCTGCAACCACGCCACCTGCTGCCACCGCGCCACCCACCCATCCGCCACCGCCAATGCAATCTCCCACGTACCCACTACAAGCACGCACCGCCATTTCAACCTTCCACCATCTCTCTTGCCCACCCTCACCTTCTCAATCTCTCCTGCCCATCCATCCATCATCCACAATCAACCACCACCACCATAATTTCATCAAACCACCAAAAACCCATAACCCAATAACCGTCGCCATGACCCAGAAACCAATTAAGCCAACCCAAATCCCTGCAACCGCAACCCAACAACATGGAGGGTGAGCCGGAGTCATTGCTGCTTGAGTTGGTTGAGTTGTTGTTGTATTGACGCGTGTACACTGGGCTCAACGCTCTTCTTCGATCATTTTTGTGGGGTTGAGTTGAGTGTTGACTAATTTGAAGTTTGAAGATTGAGAAAGGAGAAGAAGAAGGAGGGAGGAGGAGGAGGAGAGGAGGAGGAGGAGAAGAGGAGGAGGAAAGAGGAGGAAGGATAGCATAGAAGAAGAAGAAGAAGTAAGTAGAAAGAAGAGAAGAAGAAGAAGATAGAAGAAGAAGAAGAAGAAGAAGAGAGAAGAAGAAGAAGAAGAGAAGAAGAAGAGAGAAGAGAAGAAGAAGAAGAGAAAGAAGAGAAGAAGAAGAAAAGAGAAGAGTAAGAAGAGAAGAAGTAAGAAGAGAAGCAAGCAAGAAGAGGAGAAGAAGAAGAGGGATTGGAGTGGATCTTGGGAGGAGAGAGAAAAGGTTGTCGAATGAGAGATTTCGGTTGACTGAGAATGAAGCAAAAAAGAGCAAGAATGATGCGTGTTGTAAACTTGTAACTTGTTTTGTGAATTGAATTTTATTTTTTCAATTTAATATTGAGTTTGAGATAAGTTACATGTTATGGGTTATTGTGATGGTCCTTTATGGAAATTGTTACTCGCCTCGTTCACTTACTCTGAACAACTTGAATATTTTACCTTAATAATATTTCAATTGTTTCAAGTAAACGTAACGGAGGGAGTACTAATGCAGAGAAAGGGGACATTCTTAGGTTTTTTTTTAAAACGTGGCAACTTATTTAAACATTGGACTAAGTTATTTGTATTGTTATTTTATTGTTACATAATCTTTCTCTCTTTGTTAAGAAAATTAAATGCTAACGTGTCAAATCAACCCACAGGTTTGTTCTGTTTGTGATTTAAACACTAACACCAAATCATACTGATGTTTATGCTTAACGTGCCAATCCAACATCAACAGGTTTGTCTGTTCTATCCTTATTTATGCTACATGTCAGTTAGTCTTCAATTTAAGCTTCAAAATTTGTACTAGCTTGCGCGCCTCTCTTAAAGCTACTAGTACTTTATTAGTTAAAAATAGACTCACATACACTTATGCTCTACCCTAAATACTACATTTTTTAAAGGAGCCTAAATACTACATAACAATATACCATAAAGTTTGGATCACTGTGTGTACTTGTGGTTCAGAAGGAATTTCTTGTTCTGCTTCTCCTTAGAGGAAGAAACGTACTATGTAACTTGCTAATTGACTTATTTCAATTGTGAGATGGACTCCTGAGTTGCTGAAGTAAGGATCAGTGATCTGTGGTGAGAGTTTGTTTGCCTTTATTTAGAGAGTGTGATGGTTTAGATGAGGTAAGTTAGGCATTTGTTAAATGATGTTGGTTCATTAATAATTGGCGGGTACTATCTTCCCAATTCCATATCTTAGGCGTGCATTTTCTCTTGTCATCTCAGAACTGAATATGTGAGCCAAGGTATCATGTTTGTAGTCATTAATTTTCTTGTTTGATATTCAATGATTGAAGCATAGATTCATTATGCATTGAAAAGTGGAGAATGTTGATTGGGAGTTGGGACAGGCATGAAGGCTTATAGGGAGGCTCAGAATTCTCGAGGATTTTTTGCACATGGTGTTATTTAATTTCAATGATTGGAATTAATGTAACTTTTGCGGCTTTAAAAACTTGACTATTATTATCTTTGTTTGATTTTGTTATAGCAATTCCAAGTATACAACCCTCGTGTCTAAGTGTTAAATCTCTTGTTAATAATATGTATGCACAATATCAATCTCTGTAATGAGATTACATTTACTTCATATATTTTATTTGCATAATATAAATATAATATATTGTTCATTATCCAATTTATATATAATCATAATATTGATGGTTATTGCTACGAGTTAAACATCTGGATTCGCAATCAACAACTAATAATTTTAGTGATTTTTGTTTTTTTTTTTTTTGTTTGAAAAATAATTTAGCGACCGACTTATCAGTCGCTAAACTCAAAAGGTGGTCGCTAAAATTAGTCTCCAATCAGTCGCTATGTTTTTGTGACTACATTAGTAGTCGCCAATATTTAATTTCAGTCGCTAAAATCAAAAGATAGTCACTAAAATTAGTCTTCCACTTGAAAATCAGTCTCTATGTTTTGCGAGTACTTTAGTAGTTGCCAATATTTAATTTCAGTCGCTTAAATTTTAGCAACTACGACATTCAGTCGCCTTTAGCCATCCCACGTCAATGCCTACGACTAAAACTATACACACGCATTGCCTTTTATAGCAATCCACATTCAAGTCGCACTTTTTCAGTCGCCTTTTAAGCAACTACCAAATCAGTCACCTACAAACTTTTTCAGTCGCCTTTTTAGCAACTACCAAATCAGTCGCCAAGTAGTCGCAAAAATGGCGACTACCTAAGAGTTAGTCGCTAAAATTGATTAGCGACTAGCCTTTTGGCGACTARGACTTTTTTGGTCGCCTCAGTCGCTAAATCYTGTTAGCGACCGATTTTTCAGTCGCTAACACGAATTTAGTCGGTCGTTAAAAAGCCTTTTTTTGTAGTGAACATAATCATCYTGAGTTGGGGTTTCATCGAGCCACAAACGAAATTCCCAAAAAAGACCACTCTTTCAAGCAAGTTCGTGAGCAACCCGATTACCCTCACGTTGTACATGACTAAGGGAGATTACATCATAGCATTCTAGCGTTGCACACCACCAAGCAGTCCACTTTTATTTCAAAAGAGCAATAACCAGCTGCCAGAGCAGCCATGACCCCTTGTCTTAACGCTGCTGCCTCTGCAACTTCCACCCCCTGACTCCCCTCTTCACGTACTTCAGACATCGCCATGAGTACTCCACCCTTATCATCTCTTAAAACCGTTCCCACTCCCACCTTACCTTCCTCTAACATCGCGACATTTGTAATAAGCTTCAACCTTCCCACATGTGGTTTCACCCAACGAACATGCTCACCATTAACTCCAACTCTCCTTCCGCTCACTACTTCTTTCGTAAGTCTGTACTTACCAGCAAAGCGAACCGCTTTTTGAATCCACCATTAAAGCTCCCTTCTCCCCTTCTCCCATACCCAATTATTGCGACACATTCAGATCACCCCAACATAAATTTCAGGAAATCTCCCACCACACTTTCTCCTTTACTATCTCCATTTTCTTCGCCACCCACTCCCTACAATCTGATGTGGATTTATAAGCGATATGCTAACAAATCCCTTGAATACCACGAATAAAGCACGAATAGAAGGATATTTCCCAAAAAGATGGAAATAAAACGAACGAAATAACTTCAAACTCCCGACCAACCACAGAATTTGAAGGATCTTAACTCACAAAGTGGAACCAGCTCCAAAGAAGCAACCGACAATGTAGCTAATCAAGTGAATTTCCGGACAACACAAAACTCACAAGGTTTTCTCTAAATTAAAAAGAAGAATTTTAAACACAATAATCTCTCCCTTTTTATTGAAGAATTCGAACCTATTTATAATAAAATTAATATCTAAAAATAATAAGATATTATGAAAAGATATGAATCTTATCAAAATTCCTAACTAACATTATCCAAATATCTAAACCTAACCCACACGGAAATATCCTATCCTAACGACCTAATTATAAATACGGAATATCCCACACGGTTTCTAACAAACCCTAACTAACCTAGATATTATCCTAATCAATTCAGAATAATATCATAATTAACAAATATCTAAACAACTAATTAATATCCTAACAACTAAATCTAATCTATAATAATCGAACTAAATAAATAAAATAAAATAAAATACAACATAATTAATCCTTCCAACAGATCTTTCCAGATATCTTCACTTGATCGAAAACTCCAGATTTTCCTAGCGTATTCCCATCTTTCATCTTTCTTTCCAACAAGTTAGGAGCTTGAAATTATAATTATGACTGATATAATCGACCCTTGGATAATCTTTTGAACGTCCTATTGATCCTCATCACAATCTATCACTTCTGATCCATAAACTGTAGCCCAAAAGGCAAAAAATACCAGATATTTCGAGATTCCTCACAATTGAATAGCTATGCTCTATCATTTCTTCTACCATCACCACATCTCGAACATAAATATCCGACTCGATACACCTCTAGCAAGGTTATACCTGGCAGGAAGCATTCTTTATAAATAAGTAAGGAGAATACTTTTGCAAGATCATAGTTGATGTGTTGCTCATTGTAGTCTTTGTTTGTAAACTACTTACTTTTATTGAAATCACTAGGATTATGTGATAAACTAATTAAGATCCATCTGTTTTTCCATTTTTTTTTGTGTTGTTGATGTGGGTGTGATCCTCAATGTCGACAATGCATTGTTCGAGCATTGGGTCCTCAACATTCTTGCGTGGCTGTTCGTTACGCATTATTTACATGGATAGTAATTGACAGGCACTACTACAAAAAGGTCAAAGTGACCGGTTAAAAAAGGTCAAGAGATCGCAAATAACGTTCTAGCTAAGAGGGCTCTTAGGTAGAGACCGGTTTATTTTGCGGTCTTTTAGGATTATTTAAGAGACCGGTTGCCCACAAAAACCGGTCTCTTTGTTCTGAATAAGAAGCGTTCTGACACAGAAATCCGGTCTCTTATGTGTTTATTGTTTATATAATTTAGAGATCAAAGAGACCGATTTTCTTTTTACCGGTCTCTTATATGTTCTTTATAATTAAAAAAAAAATTGCTACTAGTTATATATAGCTGTTACAGCTGTTTTGCTCAATAGTCAATACTCACTCTACAATACCGCCAATAAATTGTTCAAATTCAAATGGAGTAACTCAAAGTTATTTTACATTTCAAAAAAACTTTATTTATAAGGCAATTAAAAGGATACAAATTCCAATATAATAAACTTAAAATTACATACACCATAGCTTAAAAAATTAAACTTCCTAATGGTACAAGTCTTCAAAGGAGATACCCTTCTAATACTTAAGCTAAATATTTAAGCTATATGCAGAGAAGTATTTCCGGAGGAAGCTCCCCAATTCCAAATAAATTAATCCAACCAATTTTGACTGCATTTTTAGCTCCTCCCTGTAAAATAAACACTCACGCAATTATACAGAGGGGACAAATTAAAATAAACACATTGATCAATTTTTTGATTACCCAAAAATAAACACATTATAATTATAATTAAAAAAGGAAAATAGTAAAATACAAGCACCACCAAGAACAGAAACACCATTGAGAGAATTTGAACCAGAACTTAGCCCAAAAACTTCTACGTGATAAACCGTCATTCAAGCTGATTTTGTAAAAAGCTAAGTTTCTCTCTCTAAAAAACTAAAAAATCTAGAAAAATCCAACAAACTCAAAATTGAAAAACAAAACCAAATCGAAAAGATGAAACTCAAAATGATATTGAAAATGAAAATTTAAAAACAAAAACTTGATAAAATATGGAATCAGCTCGAATTCAATACTGAAAAAATTGAAGCAAACAAATAAAATTAAGAGAAAAACACACAAAAATGAAATAATCAAACGAAAATTTAAAAAACCCAGATCTATAAAAATAGAAAAATGGTAAAAAAAACCAAAATAAATCGAATGAAAAATAAAAATCAACATCCATTTCGAAAAACTAAATCGATTAATGAAAAAAAACCCAAAAAACCTAAAGAACAACCAGAACAACCCCCTAAAATGAAAGGAAGAAAACGCCCAAATAACAATTCGACATTCAAAGATTCGAAAATTAAAATAGCAAACGAAAAAAACAACGATACACCAATATTAAAAATCAAAGATAAAAAGCTTAAAACTTAGATCTATAAAATCTAGAAAAAAAACGAAAGAAAGCCAGACAAATTTGTTAGAAATTTATTTAAATTTCCAGTGAAGTTCAACACAAAATGGAGCAAAGCTTGCGAATCCCTTTGGATGGAATCGAGCAGCGAAAAAATGAAATCAACAACGAACGAATTATAAAAAGAGGGAAATACATTTTGAATCAAGGAAAATGGACTTTGATATTACTCGAGCAACTCAAAGATAGAGAAGAGATATGAGAAATGAGGGAGTTTGAAAAATGGAAAAGGAAAAATAAATGTGAATTTGTGAGATGTGAGGACGAGAGAGGAGAGAGGAAAGAGGAGAGGAAAGGAGAGTGTGAGGACGAGATAGTGAGGAGAGAGAAGAAAAATGTGTGGTTATTTAATAAATATAGTGGGTAGGTGGGCAATGGGGTACCGTCAAAATAATAAAAAATAAAAAAAATTAAGATAAGAGACCGGTTTTTAATTGTCAGGTCTCTTACATAGACTTAAGAGACCGGTTGTCATGTGACCGGTCTCTTACATCGATTTAAGAGACCAGTTAATAAAAATAACRGGTTTCTTACCATAACAAACCGGTGATCTAACTTCACCGYTTTCTTAAAAATGGTGCCATTGCTCATTTTTGTAGTAGTGAGGCTTGTCGRGTACCTATCAAAAATAACCTATTAAAACMAACTATGTAGGCATGTAGCTAGTGGTAACAGGGTCTAATCCARAAGGAAGCAACAATTAATTATTAACTAATTAAAAGCKTCTAGATTAGTAAGAGGGTCTTTGATTGATTATATTAACTACTACTAATGAAAGCAATGAATTAAACTTGAATTAACTATAATAAACTCTAGTCTAGGGATATGGTTCACTATAACAACAAATCAACAGTAATTGGGTATCAACAATTCACAATAATAATGCACAATTGAACAGGATCAAAGTTCTCTCGAATCGAATGAACCATAGAACTACTCCTAGCAGTATCTCTTGACTTAGGATAGTCTCGTTCTACCTARTGATGTAGATCTTGTGTTAAGTTTCAATCGCTAGATCTAGAAACTCGTGACTAAATGAATTATGCAATTAAGTCATGCACTACCTAATCAATTGAATAACATGAAGAACAATCAAATAGGAATTCAATAAATTGCCAAAGTATGAATTGAATCAAACCCAAATAAACCTAATCATATTGCTATAGATCCCCAATCGCCCTAGAAAGGGAACTAGTCATGCATATTGAAATTAAACATAATAATAACGATTGGGGCAAACATAATTAAACAAACAAAAATAAATAAATAAATAAATAAAAGAGATTAAGAGTTAAGAAAAATAACAAAATCWAAATAATTGAAGAACTAATATTGATTAATTGAATTAAACTAAAGCTAGGGTTTTTAGAGAGGAAAAGTAATTCTAAAACTAAACTAATCTCATAAAGTAAAGTATGCCCTACAAATTAGGATTTCTCTCTTTAAATACTACTAATTTCCTAAGATAGAAGAGCTATCTAATTTACAATAATATCCTTGCATTTAAAAGCCAAATTAAGCCAAGAAGAACCGGCCAAATTCGACCCCAAACCGATCGATTTATGATACTATCGTGGCAGTTTCATTGGTCCATCTTGCGAGAGCCATATCTTGAGTTTTGGGCATCCAATATAGAAATATGACTTATCGTTTCGAATCTCCTTAAATCTAGTTTCCAACCCAATTCGAATTGTATCAATCTGATGTGCCAAACGTGAGTTATGGCCAAAAGAGTGGACATGTGTCAATATTGATGCTTCGCGACAATCATATTCCTTCGTCGCTTCAATCCAAGCTCCATGTTACTTTCTGAATGCTTCAAAGTGCTCTCATATTTCCCAAGATCATCCAAAAACATGAATAGAACTTAAAACTAATCAAAACACTAAAAAAAACGATATTAGTAGCAAAGAGGGCCTTGAAAAGGCCAAAAACCATGCAAATCATCAAGAGAATGAGGGGGAAAACCATATATCTAATCAACACATTAGTAATGATCGTTAGGTTACTTTGGTAGGGGTTTGTGGAGGTGTTTATAGTGTTCTATATATTCACCTGAGTAGGTGTTGCTTCTTTTGTCCTTTGTTCTTCACTAGTGGTGATTTTGTTTCTTGTCCTTTTCCATCTTACTTTTCTTGTGGATCGAGTTCCTYTRGATAATAGGTCTATTGTTAGGWTTGTAAATTTTTTTGTGCAATGTGCATCTTATTAGAACGTACCTTAGTGCTAATATTGTCATCTAAATCAGAGTGTTGGTTAATMGGGCCTTCGTTGACCGTATCGATCTCTTGTGTTGATTGTACGGTTTTGTTGTTGTTGGCTGATGTTTGTGTGGCATYTCTCTTTCCTACTTTTTYGGTGTTTTCTTCTGGCAATGATCGTTCTATTGCCAYGTTCAGGCCAGCTTCTAATTCTRYATCTAATTCAGTGAGTACTTGCGATGAGTATCATATTGTTGTGTTAGGTTTTTTTATGGGATTGTTTCTATTTCTTTTCACCGCGAAACTAAATTTTAGGTTAGTTCGCTTACCTTTGGTCGTAAAGTGGGTGCTTTGTTGTGGACAGCAAGCACCTTTGTTGCAGTTAGGTCTTGTATGTATRCATTTCTGTTTAGTTTGACCTTTAGGGTGCACTCTTTCCCTATGCATTGTTGTAGCTCTTTTGATACATTTTGTGGTCCATTTACCTAAACAACATTCGTTTGTATTTTAGTATACGATCACTTCCTTTTTTCATTTTTTTTATTTTTACGTACCTATCTACTGAGCTCATCCATTGTCGACATTGGCTTGCCGACGACCTTTAACCCTACACATCTTTTGTCAAAGAGTCTGACAGAAGTGCATCGTCTTCGTCTTGTAATGTGATTACCAATCTGTACTTGTATTTCATTGAAGTTTTAGCACGTGTCAATTCTCCTTTGGTACTATGTTTTAAATTCTATTTTCTTGTCAATTGGGAACGGTAGGTTGAACTCGCACTTGTTGCAGTATTGAGTGTCATCTATCTTCGATTTGCAAACATTGCACGAACTGTATCACCATCCACATTCTTCCTTTAGACCATCACAATTCGCCGACACAAGTGTAACTCGAGTTAAGTCCTGTGTAGGTGAAATTGTGATTGGCTTTGGTTTTTTCATTATATGTATGTGGTTTTCTTTTTTAAAAAAATTGCAAAGGGTTAAGTGTAGTTGCAATTTGTTGTAACTTTTAACATGTACTTGTAAGCTATATCAATTGCATTTACCATTTTGTCGTCGTCTGTCATTTGTAATTCTCGTAAGTCTTTTATTGTCCTTCATTCTTTGTCATTGCTTCTTCCAGGTCTTTGGTTTGGGAATGCGTATATGGCAACTTCTCAGGGGGGGGTGATTTTCGTGTGCTGTCATGAGTTGTTGAGTGGTCAGTATTGTTTGTTTTTGGTTTCCAAATCTGATTGTCGCATAAAATCTAATGTAAGTAGTGTTTAGAACTTTGAACTTACGGTTGTTTAAATTCCTCACTAGGATGTCGAGATTGTTATATACTCTGGTTGCATTTGTGGAGTTGAGTTGATATGTTCCTGTGAATAGAAGAATGTGTGTTATAGTAAGTGGCGACATTGACATGTTCATCTTTTTTATTATATGAGTGTAGTATTTTTTTATTAGAGTGATGTTCCATACATTGTAAATGGTGACCCGTGGGCTGTGATGATCACTACTTTGGGATGTATAGATTCGGGATTTCATCTGAGACTAGATCAACCCTGTCACCCCATAATGTTGCTCTGGTTGTTACCCTTCTCGTCCTGATGTGGTTAGCCTTTTGTTTGAGTTATGTGCTCGTTCCATGAATTTTATTCTCGATCCTATGAGCTGCCCTATTACCTCTGTTTATCACAAAGCATATGATTAGTTTTCATTCCCATTGTCACCGTACGTGTAAGTTGCTTAATTCCATCGTATAGTAGGTACTAGACAATAGGTGTACTGTAATATAAGTTTCTATATGTTATAGTAGATGTCGTGTTGATGTTTTTTTTAGTGGATTGGGAATACCTGTGAGCACTGCATTGTTGTTGACTCTGTCAACAAGGCGAGTCAATGGTTTAGAGTGAATTGGTATGTAGTATACCACTACGACATTTTTTTAGCTATGGACGGTCAAAAATCATTGCATTATATACCTTAAACGTTGCATTAGCCTAAGGCAACAATTATTAAACCGTTGAGTTTGGTGCGCTGCTATAGACCTGATGCAACAATTTTTCAACCTATTGTAACAGTTCAGCTCACCATTCTTTAGAGCTATTGCAACGGTTAATATGAGCTATGGCAATGGTTTCATCTTAATGCAACTGTGCTATAGCTATCTATGGCAACGGTTTCCATAGCTATTGCAACGCCTTCGAGTATTGTTAAACGTTGCCATAGGTCCATTTACTATTGCGACGGTTCCAACTATTGTCATAGGTCCATTTCAATGTTCAAATTGACCTACTACAAACGGTTGAACTATCGCCATAGGTCTATTACAATATTGAAATGGACTTATTGCAACGGTTGAACCATTGCCATAGGTTTATTGATTCGTTGCTATAGGTTTATTTTTAATATTGAATCGGTTAGTTTGATTAACTAATCAACCTAATTTTTTTTATAATTAATGAATACTAAGTCTAATACTATCATAAATTCAATAATAACGATAATGTTAAAAATAATAATCGAGAAAACAACAATAATAAAATTAATATCGTATTAAGATTAATTAAAAACACAATACATCGTTTAACTCATTAAACCCAATATATCGTTTAACTTTGATATTAGTTACAACAATACATTTTTTAACTTTGATATTAGTTACAACACCGTATAGCAGCAGCAACGCAAGGGATATAGCATCAGCAAGGTGATAAGTAGTAGTAGCATGCTCTGGTAGTTGGCCAATGCAGTAGAAGGTGCAGTAATCCCTTGCATTSGTTCTTGTGCCAGTACAGACGAAGCAACAACAGTGTTGTTAGGGCAAGGGCAGAAGGTGTTGCTGCAAATGAGGTGAGTAAGAGCGCACACAATCTGTAATAAGATGCAGAAAAACCAAATGTGTCCAATTTTTGTCAAGAAAAGTTATTTGGCAGTTTGCTTTTCATTATAGCAACACTAGACTCCCTTCATTTCTACTTAATGTTCCTAGAAAAAATGTTGAGGAAAAACTAAGGTAAGCATGTCATATTTAAATGACAACAGATCAGATTAAGTGACTAAAGTTAACACGACAAGTGGGACCCATAAACGGGTTTTTTTTTTTTTACATAATTAACAAATGTGAAAGTGAATAGGTGGAGTTAGCAAGAATAACCTAGGACACTAAAGTGCTGAAAGAGTTTTAATGCAATCCTACCAATCCATGATCCATCACAACAATTAGCCCATAGTTGTTCCAAACTCTACGAAAGCCTCCTCCTAAACATATAGTAAATTGAATCAATACACTGACTTAAATTTTACAGCCCACCATACTAAGAACTTAAATAAGCCTCAAAAACCATTTCTCACATATAATATTTCTTAATTCCTCACAAAAACCCCTACTGAATAGTATGATAAATATACTATAGAGTCTTTAGCTTGAAAGAATTCATGAAAATCAATCCTTTTCCAATAAAATATTTCACCAACACAATTAATCAGTGCTATAATTATGAAAACTTCCCTTAATATTAAAACCTTTAAAAACTCGAAAAACATATGCAATACAATGATACACAATATATTACCCCCCACCCCCCAATTTTATTTGATTTTTGCGGGACGAAAAAAAAAAAAAAAAAAAAAAAACCCCCCCCCAAAATTTTATTTTCCCCCAATAACTCATAGCTCAAAAAATTTATGAAAACCTGAAATTACTTTAAAACTTGAAGAATACAAAGTCTTAGAATTGTATACTACCTTTAATAGTCTCAATAAACAAGCTATTCCTACAAAAAACGATAATTCAAAGCCAATCAAAATCTCCAAAAATATATCCATAATCTAAATCTGAAATTTTATTAAACCCTAAAGAATTTCAAAAATCCCATTCGTCAACAATCCAATCTTAATAAAACAATAATAAACAATCCCTAACCCTTAAACATATAAAATCCCCAATTTAAATCCCAATTTCTAATCTTATTAAATCGAAAATTTTCAAATCTAATTGAAATCATCAAAACAATTTACCACCAATACCAATAATTTAACAATTAAGCCTAAAACGATCTGATCTACAATTAGTAGGGCAAAACTTTCATTAAAATTCAATTAAACAAGAGAAAAAATGAAATAAAAAGGAGAGAAAAGGGAAGACGAGGACACCGGTGCTCGTGCGATGCGTGCACCGTGCGCCACAGCCAGCAGCACCCACCAACTCGGACAAGCAGCAGACGCCACAATCTAGTCCCAAATACAGCCAAGCCAATCTTCTTTCCTCCTCCCTACTCTTCTCTCATTCTCGCCTTCCCTTTTGTTTTGAAATTAACATGCACATCGTGAGTGAAAGCAAAGTGCATGAAGTTAAAAATATTAGGGAAGCCGTGACCTTATTAAGAATAGATAGGTTTCAAACATTTATTTTATTATAATTAAAAATAATAAAATAATTAATCATAAAATAAATCTTTAAAAAAAAGATAACTTAAATTATATCTATACATTTAAACAAATTAATATTTTTTAAAATATTCCTAATATATTTAAGAAAATCTCATATAGATTATCCAATAATTCGGGGATTCCGTTTAGATTATTAAGCTTTATGATAGCTTTTGGCCTGAAGTTGGTGAACTATTGATGTAGTACACCTACTGACAACTAAGCACTAGTACAGCGCACTAGTAAGAAAATGTTGTTTCAGCCAACTCAAACAATTATAAGGGTAAGAGTGTCTCAGATTAAAGTTCAAAACTTATAAACTTATAAGAATATGATCAAGCTTGCCATTTTGATTTGGTTTAATCTTTTGAAAGAGGACAAATATCTTGATATATTCCCAATTTTAACCAATTTCTTAAACAATGACAAATTACTTATTTTCTATTCATATCAGTTAACTAAATCAATAGATCTAGCTATTCTCTATAATGTTTTAAATTCGGAAATAAATCAAAGGTCAAGTGCATGTATGGCCTAAATGTCTTAAACGGTACTTAACAAACTTGGAAATAAGACTTAAGAGTGCAAGTTGACAAAGGCATACAATGACCAGAATTTGTTCACATTTCATTTTCATCATGTAAATAAGAATCCAAACCACTAACTGAGATTAAATGAACAGCTTTTTTATATAGACCAAGACAAAATTCTTGTTTTTTTCTAAAAATTCTGACTTATCTTTGTTCAAAATTTGTCGTATTCAACTAAGTACACCCTTCTATTTATATCCTTACTCATCTTTTTTATATGTATATAAAAAATAGACTCCATAATCTAATTCAAAAATGAACTTGAACATT
>SNQN01009241.1:0-18055 GCA_008642245.1 Bassia scoparia
TCATAAATAAATCTAATATTTTGTTTATTACCGGGGCATGTTATCACTGATTTGGTTTAAAGATAAATAAACCATTATCTTTAAACCATTTACCATGCAAATTCTAACTTACACCGTCCAATAATTATGATGAACTACACACTAGAACCTCTTTTTTGATTTGATAAGCCAAAATGAAGTACGAAGTACTATACTTTGAGAATTACAGGATCATTATTGCTGCTTTTTTAACTTACCTAACTCTGTATTTCTTTTGTGCATCCTTTTCTTTGTTACTAAATTTTGAGTTAACCATTTATGATTWATGCAACTTTATTTTTTTCTGGAGGTTATTTACATATTAAAACTAAGTTATTTCTTTGATCTTTGGCTCTTTGTTGCTAATTAAGATGAATATATGGATGTCTTTACAATGGATTTCCGAAATCAGTCTACCATTATATTTGTTATATTTTCTCTTTCTAAATTGCTTATTTTACAAATTAATAATATAATATTTCTATTGAATAGAATAAACTAATAAAATTCATTAAAAATTTCAAATAATTTTGAAGAAAAAAATTATTTTTATAAAGTATAACTAAGAATAAAAAAATACAAATAAAAATAAAGTAAAAAAATTTATGAAGAAGAAAATGATAATTTATGATATTTCCATTTGGAAACGATAAATCTAAATTTTAGATGAAAAAATGATTGATTATACTTAATTCACATTACAAAACTTATAGTAGCCTAGTTTTGGCATTCCATTATACTCACTTTTATTTTCAACATCTAAACAATTCACTCCCCGTGCAACGAACGAGTCAAAAAAATAGTTACATTTCATTAGAATAATAATGAAGCTATATATATATGTTAATAATTTTTTTAAAACTAGTGAGAATTTTTATTAGCAAATTACTCTATATTCCAACATTATTGTAAAATTGTTACCACTAAATAGTTTACCAGCATTACCTGAATAGTGTTGCTTTGACGGTCGGATTCCTTCTCGGAGAATGAATTCGCTGATCGTGATCGAAACAGTACAGTGGAATCAGCAATATTTCTGAAACAATAAGGGATGGAGAACACTTAATTATTATTTTCTTTATATAAAGAAAAAAAATGATTCGGCATACTAGATTCATCATATATATAGAAATTTGACTCCTTCTCATCCAACGTACTTACAGGCATATCAAACTCGCTTTTCAACATTGCACCTTCAATTTTATTTTGTCAGATTCTATAAAATATACTACTGTATATGATACAATTAAACTTATTACCAACATCCTTGCTAAAAGGCTTGTAATATATTACTATCAAAGATGAATCATTAATATGTTCAGTTACTCAGTTTCATGAGGAGCGATCATGCCAGATTTAATTTAGTTACCTTTTAATTCCCACAATTTCACATTCATGTTCCTCAAGTTTATAAGTTTACCCAAACACACACGGACACCATACACACAACAAAAAGATATACAAATTAAAAGCATAAAACCTCTGTCTGAATGTCATGAATCAGCTAAGGAAGAGTTACATACTGAGCTGCATGAAATAGGTTATACCTCTAGCAGCATAACGGTCAAGTATTAAAGGTAGTAATTAAGCCTGTATTATGTTCATGGATCAAGCTAAAAGAACTTACTGATGAGCTAGAATGAAACCAAGTATACCTCTACTAGCATGACGGTCGGGATTTCAATAATTCAACTTAAAATTTCTACAATACATTCAAACCAAACAAACAATAATACTAACAGATTTGTACCACATATACAAAATTTAAAGTACAATAACATGTAATTAAGAAAACATACTTACTTTGATGAGAGTCTAGAGAGATAGCCGATCGAATTGATAGTACCACCATACGTACCGAGTAATCCAGAACACAACGGTGAGGCAAATCAAATTGTCGACAAGAGAGGAATAATGTTGATAATTGAAAGAGAAGGTAAGTAAAGAGAGGTGTATGTATGACTGAAAGAGAGTGAAATTGAGAAATGAGATGTAGATAATTATAATTGAAAGGAGAAGTAGGATTAAATAGAATTTGGGTAGCAAGTTGCATGAATTGATTGTGAGAGAAAACATGCATGTAGACAGATTAAATCAAGCAAGAAAGGTGTTTGAACAACAATTTTCGTTTTCATTCATTGGGAACAGTACCAATTATTATGCATAATTTCTTTTTTATGGAAAGTTCGCATATAACATTGTATATTTTTATCGACCAATACAGTCAGAGGCATAACGTCAGGAATAGCATATTGCAATACCACAATCATCAATGTTTTTTATATAGCACAAAGAATCTTACAACTGCATTTTATGTCCAAAAATGGGTATTAGAATGTCATTTAGCCTAAGTTTCCAATGATCAGAAGAGGGAAAAAGTAAACGAATATAAAGGAAGGAGAACTCATGAACCTAACCACATCCTACACTTCAAAAAGCAATGGTTGAAAACTTACGCATTTAATTTTTTAATTTTCTTTTTTAAATAAATAAACCCAACTTCCCAAGTCCCCGACACACCCTAGCTTCCTTTTTATTTTTTTCCAATAGAACGAACATGCTTTAGGGATATTGATTAACTTTTTTTTCTATGGGTTAATTAACTTTATAATTTAAAATAACTAAGCACTATCATACAAGTTATAAAAATTAAATAGATTAATTTCTTCTCTTGTTGTATCTATATCCTACAAAATGTCTTATACCGTACTCAAAACGTCTCCTTATTCACCTTTTCGTACTCGAATCGGTTTGTAAACTAGAGTAGGAAATATATAAATACTGTATTATATGAAGTGTAAATAAACATGTGTAATCACTTAATTGTTGAGTCAGCTGAACAAAATAAATGATTGCGAGTATTGTCTGAACTTATAAAAGTGTGGTTATTTTATCTTTTAATATTGGGTTGAGCATTGTGCTTCTGAATAATAATCTCATCATAAGGTTGTTTTAATCCAGTAATCTAGGTCCAAATAAACTTAAATATTAGAAGTAAGTATATTATGTGGTGGTCGATCTTAAATAATTGGAGTCACAAACTCCCCTGAAAATAATAAGCATATTTAGCCAATGCTTGTGGCTATTGTAGAGGGTATATTGAGTATTGGTAAGGACCAAGATTAATCAGGGTGTCGTCACAGCTGCTACATAGGAAGGCACAAAAGTATATTGTGAGTTGTGCATTGCAGTATACTACTAGTACTCCATACTCCGTGAGTAGTAACTTATATGCCCCGACAGCCATACTACTAGGCACTATTCTTTTGTTGACTAGGATTCATCATTTGATTGTTTATAGGCTTATAAGTATTCATGTACGAAAATCTAATATATCCACGGCTACGTCTAAAAGTGTGTTAAAGAATCTTGTTTCAAACAATAAAGTGTGTAAAAAGCCATGCAAACTTTGCTGGAGATTTAGTTTTGGAATTGAATTATAGTATGATAATGAGTATATATGGAGAGTGGAGGGTTAGGGGGGTACGGGTTAGGACAATAGGATGGTGAACTTGCTGGTTGATTTCCATCTTTTTATATTGAAGCGTTGAGCTGTGGGCTTTCTAATTAGTGTGTTATGTGAGGGTGTCAGTTAGGTGTTCGTCTAGTATATTGTTATATCAGTTTAATTTAGGCCAAAATCAAACTTAAATATAGAATAGTATTGTATGAGTGTATCAAATCTTAAATTGGAGTCACAAACTCCCCTTTGATAATTAAAGATGTTTCAGCCATTACAATTGCAATTGCATGCATTGTAGAGTGAGTATAAAGTGAGTTAGTAGAGGAACCAAATTAATCACGTGTCACACTACTAACATAGGAAGGCATTGTCAAAGTTACTGTAGTACTTCGTATACCTGATATATTTTATGCTGCACTATCTTGTTGTTGACTCAGATATCATATTGGATATCATGGATTGTTATATAAACTGATTTGATAACTATTCCATGTACGGAAAATCATATATCCACTAAAATAGTAGTAGTAATAATATCAGCACCCGTTTTATAACTTGAGTTCAACCTCGCTTTACTTGCAACAAACTGCGACAAAGCAGGAGATAATTTGTTACAAAGAACACTTTGGTACAAGGATATAAAACTTCGGATAATCTGGCTTGATTGGTTGTCATTATTACATGTTTGACCGGTTTGGATTCATCATGGTTCGATGGCATTCAAATAATATCATCGGAATTAAGTCTTAATTCATGATATTCAGACATAAATACTCCAATCAGCGATGGAGTTATGGCATAATTAAATAATATTATGGAAATAAATTGAAGAATCCCATCCCAAATAAATGTGGATTTCGTATTGTCCCAAATATATTTACGCATATGCCCTCTTTTTTTTGTATTACATTAATTGCCATTGTTTGTTGACCTTATTTGTGACTTATCTGACTTCTATTTCATTGTTAGAACGCCATCTTCGGTCTCGTCTTCTCTCTTCTCCATATTCATTCTTTCCTCTTCTCTTCGGTGTATCGAATATTCATTTGTTTCCCATCTGTTTTTCGCGGTTAGCTTGAGTGATTGTGCTACATTCTGGTGAGCGTGGTGCTCAGTTTTCGGGGTTCTCAAATTTCATTTCACCATGTTCTCGATTATCAATATTTTCATGATTGCCATTACTTTTATTATTTCTGATGGTTTAAAATCGCCTATATGACATTATTTTTTAAAATTGCTATTATTTCGATTCTTTCATGTTGCATGGATTTCATCATGGAAGTCCAAGTACATTAGTATCATTATTGCTTACCAGTACCACTATGGAACACTTTAGTTCAAGTTGGAAAGCTAAGCGTGAGCACGTCATCTTCTTCTTTTTTATTGGCAAGGAAAAGAGTATGATAATCTCATCCATTAAGTTCATATACTCAATTTCGTGACACTTTATTTGTTACGTTTGGAATATTAATTAGGTCAAGGTGAGAGAAAATTTTAATTTGAATATCTCATGATATATAACGAAAAATATATTCATGTGAATCTCGTTAGATTCGTCTCAATGTATAGTTTTTTTATTATCAATTTTGAAATTTTTAAAAAAATGTAGTGAAGATATTAAGGTTTAGCAATGCATTGAAAACTATGCAAAAATAAACTAACAAACATTTTGAGATGGATGGTGTACTTAAATATCATTATTATCGACTAATACTACGTCAAAAGAGCACAGTAACTAGTAATCAATATGTATACGTCCAATGTTAATTTAAAACTACAAATTCAGAGAGAATAGAATACAATAATCAATTGTCATGTGAAAAAATGTTTTGTTAAATGGTGACAATTCTTTCGTTGCTTACAATTAGTATGATGAAAGCTAATAATAAATATAATGATAAGGGATGATCAATGATTTACTTGATATGTGTTTTTTTCCAAACAAGATTTTGCCGGTCACAGATTAGTGATGGACAACTAGTCAACTAATCCAATTATAAATTTGAAACTGTTTTTATCAACAATATTTTTTTAAGTACTCGTAAGGAATTCGTAACTAATTAGTGATAAAGGACCATGATAGAGTCACCTTAAGGGTTGATAACCCTTTCGTAATTGATTTTGATTGGTCAAAAATGCATTAACCAATTTTCAATGTCACATTCTTACTCCAATTAATTGCACTTATATATTAAAAATTCATATGTGTGTATAGGGTCACAACCCATAGATCACTAATATTTTCCTGGTTATAAATGTATTCTTTACGATCTCTTAATAATAAATAAAATAAACAAGTATATTATTTCCTTTCAACAAGTTATTCTCATTATTATTAATAATATTTCACATGTTGCATGACATATTTTTATTGGCATCGCCTAATTTGGTCAATATCGAATTTTGTTATATCTCATAATCTCATTTACAATGTTCTCTTTTCGTACATGTTTGCATGGATTGTCATTTGACAGGCAATTATTTATATTCATGATATAAACAATGAAGATCAGACATTTCTTAAAGTTAGAACGAAGCTTATTTCATTTGACAATAATTATGGAATAAAAAGGCATTTGAATGGCCTCCTGAAGGCTTTAGTTGTTCCATAAAAAAAGTCTTGCCTCTTTATCGATATCGAATAATAATGCATACCTAGCTAATGGGAAAACGAATCATACTCTCACATTAGCATCATTTGGCGACACGATATGTATGGTGTTGCGTCATGTGACTTTGGCGGATTATTAAAGTCCTTTTATCATTGAGTTGTTGTAATGTTGTTGTATGTTAAAGAACGTGATACTGATAATTTTGATAATTTTTTTGCTTTTATTTTTGTTCCTATTTTCTTTCTTGTTTGCTTAAGCCATCGTTTGATCGTTTTCACTTTTGATATGACGTAACTAATAGCCAGGATCTAATTCCAAACATAGTATGCCTTGATGATGATACAAAATTCAAATTTGAGTCAAATTATTCGGTGATGATAAAAAAATCGGAATAAAGTAAGGCATGTGATCGAGAAGTTGAATGAAATTAATAGCTTGTGTTTTTATTTTGCAAGAGATCGTACGTACAAGATGATCCACCAAATTCCTTTCATATTTTGAGGTTTTCGTATCTTTGATTGAATAAATGTAACAATCTATCGCATCACAAAAACAAAGTTGATAAACACTTGGAAGTGGAATAATATACAATGAATCTCAACTTGATGTACTTGATGATAGGTATTATTAGGTACCTGCTACCTAGGAATCTTAAAATTAAAGTAGATAGGTTGAAGTTGAAATAATAGAGAATAATGTTGAATTTAATATTTGTGGAAGTGAATGAAGCAGATATGATACAGATTATTTGCAAACTTTACATAAAGAAATATAAAGATGAAATCATAAAGCAGGACTAAGCATACTCCTAACATGAACAAATAGTGATTCTCCGGTTAGTATCATAAAAAAATTAAAGAAGAGGATAAACGAGGGGATGCCTAATCAATTCACTGGATTGACAATTTTTTCAATCCAATAGATTGATTGGAATTTGTCGGGAAGAAATGAACCATGGAAATAGGAATAATAATGGCCAAAACAACAAGAAAACACCCCATTGGTCTCGATCGTTCTTTGAATTGTTTCACATATAGTACTTGGATGGCTACGAAACCATCCTTTTCTTGTCAAAAAAAAAAAAAAAACCATGTTCTTTACAATCTACTATAAAAACCCAGTACATTTGATCATCCTCATCAATTTTGATTGCACTAATTTTCTTCTTTGCGATCGGTTATCCACTGTTATTTCTCTTACATAATTTGATAATTAACCGCATTGTTCACAAGACTCACAACAAGTTTAACTTAAGCTCGATCAAGAAGAGAATTTCAGGTAAGAATTTGCTTGAGGTTTATTAGTATGTCTAGCTTAATTATTACTACTTTCATTAATTCCTTTATTATTTGATTGTTAAATTACAAATTTAGTTATCCATTTTAATTGAACTTATTATGTGTATTATGTGGGAGTATAAGGTGTTAGAAAAAAAATCTCATCTTGAATGTGATTTGTTAGAGAATTATTACGCATTTCATTAACCTAGCTTGATTGTGCATGCAACTGTTTCGTGCTTCTTTTAAGAGTGAATGACTTACTGTATTGTGATTTTCACATGTTCATTATATACTGCAAAAAAGGTCTTTAATTTTGAAATTTAATTTTTTTGGTTTTGTTATAGTTGTCATAATTGAATTAATACAGTAATAAGTTGCTTGAAAAGATTAGTGAAAATTCACATGATTGATAAGTAGTAGAAGAATATTAGTTAAGAAAAAAAAAAGAAAAGAGAATAGTACATGTTTGAGTGGTGCAAATAAAAATTCAGACTAACTGCAATGATAAACCATCAAGAATAGAAAAGTATGTAARGTGTGTGAAATATTGATAATAAGAACAATGTTGAAATGAAATGAAATAATGCGCTTATTTATTTTTATTTTATTTTATGTAAAGATAGATCCATGAATCCCTTTTCATTTGTCTCGACAAATCAAAAATCAAAAGTAACATAATTTATCGCATCACAAAATAAAGTCAATAAAAAAATTGAAAGGGTCGTTGATGATGACTTCTTGTTGTGTTGTTGATTTGTAAGTGGTTGAATAGTTGTATGTGTAAGGGCTAGCTTGTGTCATTATTTATAAGTGGTTTGTAAATTGTAATAAGYCTAAGGCTCGCAACTTGCAAGATTGTTTTCTTTTCTTTTGTGTTTTTAATGCAATAAAACAACAGAATCAATACCTAAAAGGTTTATTCCGATCCGGATTTRAGTGARCATATAAAATTAGTCAATCACTAATTATCTACAAATCATATTTTCGAAAATATTTAACTATTGATTTATTTGCAATCATCATTAGGTACTTCAAAAGTTTAGGGGGAAATAAAAAAATCAATCACAACTAATCACGAATTAACCTCTTGTCACTAATTTGTGTCTAATAATAATGATTTTGTCAATAAATAGCTACTTTACAAAAATTGGTTACAAAAAAGTTTCAAATTTACAGTTGTCCATCACTTGTCACTAATTTGTTACTGTCAATATATTATCTTTAATTAGCTACTTCAAAAAAAAAAAATTGAAGAAAAAAATTCAATCTCAAATTAAATATTAATTAGCTTTCCATCATATGCGACCAGTTAAAGAAAACCATCATACAGGGGCAGTGGACCCAAGTAGTTCGAAGAGCGAAGACTATAGCGCAGAAAACGTATTGAGTGCGCGAGGTCTGTGGATTGGAAGCAAAGGAAAAGAAAAGCAAAGGGAAGATACTGCCGAGATAGAGACTTGTTTTTTTTATGGCAGAGCCTTCTATTTAGATTGATGGATAAGTGATTACAAAGTTTCTAAGCAAAAAACATATGTTCTTGTGCAAGGTAACAATTGTAATATTGCTAAGTGAAATAAAGAGTAAACAAAAACATTACAAAGCTAGGTGAAAAAAAGCGAGGGGAGAAGAGTCATCTTGATGCGAACGTCAGCATCATCCGCATCAATTCATGTTTTCAATGTCGATTGTGCTCCATCTTGACAGCAATAGTACCACCAATCTTTGGGGACGTGACAATCGTCGTCTAGCCTCCTCCTCCTCAGCTTTGCGCTGCTTTGCATCTTTGTGAGGTCTATCGTCGTCGCTTGGAGGAAGAACATTTGAAGGTGCTTGTTGAGTCTAGTTAAGAATGTTCAGTAGTGATTTAGGGATAAACATGAAGGATTTCTTCTCTGGCAAAGGAGGCCTTTGGGTGCTTTTTTGGAGTGTTAGGGCATCATTTTTTTGCGATGATAATTTACATGTCTTCATAATCAACCTTTACTCGAAGCAGCGGAAATGGAAGCTTCTTCTTTCGCAGGTAATAAATGCCAGCCTCCTCCATATGAGGTCTTGCAGTTCTTCTTCGATGCCTGAATGAATTCTATGGCCTCGAGCAAACTTAGTCCTCTGGTTCTTTCTTTAGAATCTGCGAGCCTCTTTGTTGCTATTCCTCTGTATGGAGCGAAGAATTTAGGAGTCATTCGCTACATTGTGCACTCTGAGCACTCTGCCGAAAGTAGCCTCCTTCTTTAACTAAGGATGTGCTTCACAAGCTTTCGTTCAGCCAACCTTGTGTAATGCTCTGCGGGACCAGCTTTGTTTCTTGCTTTAGTTCTCCTATCCTGCTCTGCAGATTTGGCCACATTGCTTGCAAATCCTTGTGCTTTGGTGAGGAGGAGTGTAGCTTTCTAGTGATTTGCGGTTGCTGCGCTTTCACCTGATTGAGGCTACTGACCGAGAGTGTAGCGTCACCTCTGCGTCATACGACCTTGATACCAGCGTGTTGTGACGAGAGGTATTCCAGGAATACCTAGTACAACAAATCTTTGTGCTTGGATTGCGTGGTGTGCTTTTGCTCGTATGCCTTCTGGAGCCATCCAGCGAACATTCACTTTGAAGAAAGTGCGAAGCAAGTAGTAATAAATGTCGAAGACTAATACTTGTAAAAATTAGATGAAAGAAGGACTTCAACATCGGCGAGTCCACTCAATCGGCCCTTTCCAAAGACCCAACATCAGTACCTGCGAGGCTGTCCTTGTACATCTCTCGATGGCATTAGAGACATCTTGTCGCTCCATACTTTTCTTCTTCTTGCTCCATAATACTTGGCGTGAAGAAAGCAGTGGTCGACGTCATGCTATCCACATTCTCAACCACTTATCATTCCTCTAAGATAGCAGAGAGGCAGTTAACCAGCGAAGGGATGTTTCTTACGTAACAAACTGTTGTCCAAGACACTTGGACGGTTATTATCAACCGGAATCTCAACCGGGGTGACGCTGTTGGTTTCTGGCCTCTCAAAGGAGGGTGTTGATCAGTGGGGGCGTCGACATTGGGTAGCTCAACAGCTCCTCAGAAGTTGATTTTGGTCGAGGTCCCCCAATAGCTGAATTTTGGAGGGAAGAAATTTCGGGTCTCGGCCCGTTGCGCAAGCTCTTTCACCACCTCTTATCTGTTGTGAGGAACTGAGGAGGAGAGCTTCTGTGTGTCTGGGTTGACTGCCCATTTTCTGGGATATCTGCGATATTGCTGCATATTGGGGATGTTCACCTCAGTGCATCACCTGGCAATAATGGAATTGGTAATTGAGTCAGACAACCATGAGGAATAGGATTCGAGGCCATGGAGAGAGGGAATCATGCGAAGTTCTTTTGATCTCCTTTCATATGTCACCTCGAGGATGCGACACCTAGGGGTCGCGGTCTAACAAGCAAGGCCAGCTCCATACTTGTTAAAGATGCGAACTCATGTAGGATGAGCATTTAGACAAAATTGACTGCGAGGGAAAACTCTTGTACAAAACATGCCCTGTGAAGGATGCTAGGCATCAGAGGAAATTGTTGCCCTGAGAAGAATTAACTTGGCTGCTAACTGAAATTACACCCTGAGAAGGCAATTGCTCTAAATGGGTGTTTAAGACTAAGTTACATGCTGATGGTGTTGAGCGTCTTGAAAGCCGGCTTGTGGCATTGGATTCATAATCAAATTGAAGGTGAAGATTTTTTCTCAACCTTTTCTCCTGTTGCTAGTTGGCTACTGTCAGAGTCATTATAGCTATTGCTACATACATGGTTGGCCTTTATGTCAAATTGGTACGTCAATAATGCCTTTCTTCATGGCATTCTTGGATGAGAGTCTATATGCAACACCCCCAGGTACCCAAAGGCAAAGAAGGGCAGGTTTGTAAGTTGCAAAAGTCTTTATATGGGCTAAGGCAGGGCTTCCAGACAATGGAACAAAGGAATTGAAAATTTTTTTGCTTGGTTTGGGTTTTGCTCAATCACCCACCGATTATGCCATGTTCACCGATCTAAGGATGGTCATTTTTTGGTGTTATTGGTATATGTTGATGATATTCTTGTACATGGTTCTTCCCAAGTTCAAATTGATACAATTAAGGGTCAATTTGGATGGCAGCGATTCACAATCAAGGATTTAGCTCCTTGAATTTATTTTCCTTGGTATTGAATTCACAGTCTTCACTAATGGCACTTATTCTGTTCTCAAAGAATATGTGAATGATATTTTGCAGGATGCAGGCTTTCTAACTGTGATCCTGCTCTGCTCCCTTGCCTATTGGTTTAAACTCTCGGATGATCAAGGTGACTTGCTCTTAACCCTGAATATCAGAAGAAATAGTTGGCCGCTTGCTTGTATCTTGGCATCCACCAGCCTGATATTGTCTATGCTACTCAACATTGAGTCAGTTTCTTCATTCTCCTAGGATTCCTCATTCTCCGGGCTGCAATTCATGTTTGAAAATACTTAAAGGGTACTTCTGATGGGTATTTTCTACCCATCTTTTTCCTATGACACTCGAAGGCCTATACTGATGCGGATTGGGTACGTTTGCCAGTTCAGTAGTAGGCTCTTATTTTTATGCTATGTCTTGGAAAATTGTTTGGTTTTCCTGGAAAACTAAAAAAGCCACCAGTTAGCAAGTCTCGGCTGAAGCTGAGTATAGAAGCATGTCTTTGTTGCATAGTGAAATAGTTTGGTGAGGGTCTTCTACAAGACTTGCAAATTCAAGTGCTTTACCTATTACACTTGTTGTGATAAACAAGTCTGCGGAGCATAATGGCTACAATCCGTGTTTCATGACAAAAGTAAACATTTGAAGAGAGACATGCATTATGTACGTGAACAAGTTCAGGCTGGTTTCTTAAAACCTCAGCATGTAGCTAAGCAATGCACAGCTAGATGTTCTTACAAAGGCTCTTCTTCTCCAGCATTCTCTTCTTTGTTCCAAGCTTGGATTGATCTCTCAATCTCAGCTTGCAGGGGAGTATGAGATATATACAATACATATTTGTATTTTATTTATATTCTTTGCTGACTAGGATAGTTAGTTAAACCTCTAGTATATATACTCTTGCATATACTGCTGTATATTTGATGCAATTAATCACAATTAATCAAGCTTCTCTCTCTTATTTCTCTGTTTTTACTCTTCTCTTAGTTGATCAATATTGATCTTAGCTAAGTTCATAAACGACAATATAAATCAATGATAGTACACAAACTAATGAATTTAAATAGGGCCAAATGACCAAATAGGTATTAAAAAAACCTTATGATCATATGGTATAAAAATTAGCACAAGCAACATTTGGGTATATAATTTGCACTTTGACGGAATATTATGCTCAATATACCCATGGTTGGAAATTAGAGCAAACACATACCTATTAGAGGATTAAAAAATTCATATCTACCAAAGGAAATCCGCAAAAACTCATACCTACCAAAGGAATTTCTCAAAAACATAATATTGTATTGAAGAACACAATATGAATCATTTTTTTATCCTTTTTTAATTAATTGCTTTGCCAAGTGTGACATGGAAAGGGAGATGATAAAAGAGAGGGAATAGAGAGTGAGGATAGCATATTTCTCATATAAGTTTACAGAAGATGCCATGTGATGAAATGTAGTCAATGAACATTAGAAGTTAACCAAAAGAAGAATAATGAACATTAGTAGAAGAGCAAATTAAAGGAGTAGAACTGACACTGTATTAGGGACTTCGTATTATATACAAGTATAGAGTATAAATTCATATGTTTAGATTTTTTAAGGGTTTTTCCAATGGTATGTCTGATGTTTAGCGAATTTTCATTGATATGTCTGAAGTTTTTTATTCCCATTAATATGCTGAGGTTTAGAAACCGTTCCCAGATATTAGCATTATTCAATATAAAAAGTAACGTTTAACCACCATAACCACCCAAAGCACCACATTCACCGCAAACATCATCGAAAGTCCCAAATTACCGCCAAACAACCTCCCTTAACAACAAATTTTTTTAATTCACTTTCTCTCTCCTCTAATTTAAAATCTATTTGTTCACTCTCTGCAAGCCTTTAAGGATCATCACTGATCATTCCTCGATACGCACACAATTCATAGATTTCGTTAATGGTTTACGGTGATTCGTGGTGATTTGGGTAGTTATAGTGGTTAACGTTACTTTTCATTGATAATGTTTATATTTGGAAAAATTTCTAAACACTACAGGTACATGAACATCAAAGTTAGAAGCTCTAAGAAGAAAACGAGAAACTAAGATGTGATGTTTAGATCTTTGCTAATATGATGATGATGAAATTGGTTGATCCATCTTTGAAATATCATTACTTCGCCTTTCTCTCATCTTATCAACCAGCTTGGTATCTATGGTGATTGGATACATGTCCCGAGCATAAGTGCCTTCATATACGAAAACCGAATTGTGTAACACAATTATATCATTATTAATTATACATACTGGTATTAGATAATACATTATTTGTACTTTCTTTACCAAATCGAATTATACACTATTATATATGTGTTAATTGACATAATCATAATTTATGAATCATCCTTGATGTTTTTAATATGAAGCAAGAAATTATACTAATCTAGATGTCATACACTTACCATTAGTGGTTGTGAATGCGATAACGGTCTTAGATAGATCTTGCATATCCTGTGTAAAATAAAACCCTTCATGAGTCAAAGATGACTAAATCAAAGTATTACCACTAATTAATATAAAAATTGATATCAAATAATACTAAGCTCCACTAGTGGAAGGATCTCTGACCCCGTTGGAGAAGATGATGTTTTCTCCCAATTTAATGAGAGTTTCAACCACCACATCCTAAAGTGTTTCAAAAAAAAAAGATTAATTTTTTTGAATGCAGTGAATTTAATTTTTTTTTAAAAAAAAGCAAACACTCTATAACTAACTACTTTGTCAAATAAGAATTTTGATTATGCAATTCACAATTACTTTTTAATTTTTCGGATCACCACTTCTTCAATGTTTAGCACTTTAACTAAAAAAGAAGGGAAAAAATGTACGTACATGACTCCCAAGAACGTATAGGTGAATGTTGACGTAAACAATTCCAATTTATGTTGCAAATCTTTGGAATTGAGACATAATAAGGCGAAAGGAAGCATTGTTTGATGTTCACATCAATAGGGAATATCAACTCTGTACACCGCTGCCAAACAAAATATTAGTATTAGTATTAGTATTAGTATATGTATGTTATCCGTATGTAAATAATGTTATATAGAGTATTAATGGAAGTGGTACGAGTAAAGAGATAGAAAGATATGGTTACCACTTACAGCCAGTCCAAGCTAACGTATTGTCACTTGAAGCTCGAATGGAGAAACAATTGAGTGAGAGTATTATTAAAAACAATCTTCTTCCTCCTCCAATTGTTGATACAACGTTGCATACAAGCCTCGTTGACATTTGGATGCTCTGTAAATCAGTGCACACCGGCAGTTTTCGATATTATCGAGGGTATCTATTGTGCTCTGCCTGAATATACTTGACAAACCATGCTTCACCTCATCCACAGATTTCACTGGGCTTTATTACCACCAAAATTAATAAAATTAAATTCAAACTTAATAATAATTTTGACTTGTATATACAAATAAATTAATGAAGGTTTGATAGATATATGTATTTTACCTGCAAGTATTTAAACATTGGGTTAAGTTTGACAAACCCCATTTGTCTTCAACAGCATAGTCAATGACTTTCCAGGAGTCATGAATCGCCCGGTAACAATATGGGTTTGCTAACTATATTAAACAAATATACAACAACTTGATGTCATATATATTAATATAGCACATCAATCTCAAGTGATTCAATCGCATAACATTCTCGTACACTGAACACTCGTAAAATAGATATATTTTAGAACTACAATTAAAAATATAATTTAAAGAGAAAAGAAAAGAAAGTAGGTTGGTTAAGGCGAGTACATGTACATATATATTGCTCCTCCATATACTGGAAATACTAGATTAGTTTGGAATTTTACAAATAGAGTACACTTTGTGGCGAAATTGAAGATTCCTAATTTTTATAAAAATATTATTACTTTAAATACTGTCACGTAATTAGTCTTTAGCTTCTGCTCCAATTATTAGAATTTTATTTCAAATCAATAAAATTTAGTATTGTACAGCTTACTTTGATTATTTTTTATAAAAAAATATGGATTAACACTTGCATTAGTGACTATAAAGTAGCATCAGTCTTGCAAAGTTGCGAACCATCTCTCCTAGTTCATATGACCTATGAAGTAGGAAATAAATAAAGCACCCACTTTCTTTTACGTTTATTAAAGTTTTCTTTCATAGTTACCTTTCCCTCTACGTTACCCCCACAATAATAAATTCCAAATTTGATGGATAACTTTCATCATTAAATAAACAATGTACGCATGAATACAAATTCGACTGATAAGAAAAATACCTCAAATCTTTGCTAACAATATCACAAATACCCATCCTTGGGTACTGCTACATAAACAACAACGGTGTTGATGATGCAAGCTCCAATAGCGATATGGGATATTTCAGTCGGAACCATGTCGCTAATGCTACAGGCAGTTAAAAAAACAAAATTACATTTTGAATTAAAATTAATCATCATTGCATCAATTAGTTTATAGACCATTATTGTATTACAAATTGTAAGACAAGAGACAAAATTAACAAAGTCGTTATTCAATAAAATTAAATGTACAACTCTTTTGTAAGATGCAAACAAATTAAAAGATGGTGCAATAATTATGAGTAAATCAATACCGTACCTCCACCATATCCAAAACCACAATAACGGTGAGTTATGAGCCGATAGGTTAGCCTTCAAGTTTTGTATGATGTCAGCATAATCTTGCAAGTTTGTTCTATCGAAAGTCGTGCTCTTATTCATGGTTTTCCAGTGCTAAATCGATTGAGCCAATGGAATTGAATCACGACGAAAGCGATGCTAGAAATAAAACATAAAGAAAGAAAAAGGTCATTAAAAGCTTCTGGTTTTCGATCGGACTAAGATGTACGTATCTTGTAACTAATAATTACAAGTAGTTTAATGTGACAATTAATTTTCATAGTATACAAGATTTAATAGGACTAATTTGCTTAAAATTAGTCGTAACAAGATAACTATTGTGCAAACTAGGGCTAGATATATCATTGGTCCACCACATTATTTTTCATAAATATTAGAGTCGTAAATGCTTAACAAAAAATGCTTAGTACGTAAGAATGATTAATTATGAATGCAATTATTTAACTATCGATCTTAGCTTTAGTAAACATTTTTTTTATTTATCAGACAATTACAATCTGCATTGGCCGTGTAGGTTTAGCAATTAGGATTTAAAGAAGTATATGAAAAAAGTAAAACAATATGTTCATAGATTACCTCTATAAATACAACATTGCTTAAACTCAACTGCACTGCGAGATAATACACCGTAGTCATCAAGATCAAAACCCATACTTCTACCCCTCCCAGTAACACGAAAATCGGAGCCCCTTTCCCAGGTCCTGCCCAATGAGTGTTGCTAACTAACAACTTTTCGAAGTGAGTTGCAAAGATCACTTTCACATTCAAATGATCAAGCTGTTGTGTATAGTTGATCATTTACCTTCCCTGCGTAAAAAAAAAAAAAAGAATTAAAACCCAAATACAGATTAAACAATAATGGAATGTGTTTGTATATATACAACGTACTAGCTAACCTAAAAGATTAAAATTGAGCTGAGAGTTAATCTTACCCACAACTGATGTAATCAAAGAATAAAAAACTGCAACCAGTAGAGGACATATTGGCCATCGCAGCAACAATTCACCTAGCTATAAAAGAACACACTTAAATTACACATTTACACACAGAATACACATCAAATTTCATTTCATTAGAAGCCTTATTGCTTCATTCTATCATATAATTAAATATAATATATATATTCATCATTTTAATTGCGAACTTTATATTAGCAGCCATATACATATAGAATTACACCAACATTATTGTTAGATAGATATTATTGACTCGAACTCAAGGGAAATGCAAACGAATCGAGTTTAGTTCAACATTTTGAACTCGTGAGTTTTCGAGCTCGAGTCGAGCTTGGATTTTTCTATAGAATTTGAGTCGATCTTAGTGATACTTGAGCTTGACTCGACTTGTAATTAGACCTACTACCCACGTATTCAATAATCAAATACTCCTTAAATTGAATATTGTGGACGTATTGCTTGGATTACAATTTTCTTTTTGTTTTAATTGTTGGATATTATTTATTAATCCCTTTCAAGTTATATTTCTTTCTCTCGAATCCTGAATAGTCCTGATACTGACTGGAGTACTAGATTTCTTTCATATGATATCAACAAGCAGGATGATTGAGTGCGCTGTCACTTATTATATCTTTATGCTCTTTCCTTTTACGGAAAGTCCATTTACCTAAGTATCACTTTTTGCTTCATTATTCTCGACTAATACAGTCAAAGTAGCAATCAATGTATATGACTGATGCATGTTAATTTAAAACGACAAACAAAATCCAAGAGAAAAGATTACGGTCAATTGATCACGTGGAAAAAAAAAATACTTATTTGCTATAACGGTGCTAATTTTTTTGTTGGCACCAAATTATTGATGTT
>SNQN01009242.1:0-26100 GCA_008642245.1 Bassia scoparia
ATAGATTTCTTTTGACTATTGATGGAAATTTCTTGTATTGGATTGGAAATTTCATTTTTTATTTTGTTGGCCTCTAGTGTATGCTGATTTCTTTGCCGGACAATTTGACGGTACCACCCTTACGTTGATCAAATAACGTATGATGCTCGCTTTAATGATGCATGGGTTATCTGGCAAAACGCGGGCTGGAGGAGGTATTACAAGGTACAATTTTGGCAAGAGTTGGGACAACACTTCAACAATACGTTACCACCAAGAATCCCGCGAATTACGTGGAGAGATCTTTTTTATTTTATGGAGTTTAGGATGAGGCATTATTACTCCTCTCGAAAACAAAATAACTTTCATGAAGTAATTGCATAGGCATACATACCTTGCGGWGATTGCTTCAATATCCCCTTTTTTCCACTGAGTATTTTGACTGATAAGTAAGTTTTACTTGATTACATTAATAATTTGGTTTCCTTCCAATTATCCTTCTATTAGCTTAGTAGAAATCTGATATCTTCAATGCTCATTTTCTTAGTAATGAAAGCACCAGTTATGGAAGTATAAGTAGTGGGGCGGGACATCAATCTATGATAGATCCCTTTGCGACTATTGTACTACAACTGTTCAACGATGGGGAGATAGGTGTTGAGGTCTATGCGAAATCAGATAAGGTGTCACCTGGTACAAAGGCCGCGTGGGCGACCCTTGGCAAAGATACACTAAAAGCTTTGCTGATCTCATTTGCAAGGTATTAATAATGTCTGAAATTTATCAGATATGCCTGGTATTTTGAAATACGACTGAGATATGTCTAGTGTGCCTGATTGTAATATGCCTGATATTTTCTAAAAGGCCTGAAATTTTTCTAGTATGCCTGATATTTTTTCTGGTTTTATAATCGTAGTGACATTCTAATATGCCTAATATTACTCATCTGATATCATATTATGAGCAAACAGAGTTATAATATGAGATTAATATGAAATTATAATCCGAGATATCAGATTATTAATATCAGATTATTAATATCAGATTACTCTGATATTATAATCTGAGTAATCAGATTATTAATATCAGATTACTCTGATATACTCTTATTCTAAGCTGCTGCTATTAGTGTGTTATTATGTAGCTGAGATTATGTTTTAATCTTGAATTCAGTTTATGAAGTTTATGCTAAATTGAAATTCTGTTTTATTTGTGAATTCTGTTATGCAAAAACCCAGATCATTACATATTGGGCTCAGACATTTATCTAGCACAAATTATGTATTAAGCTTTCTACACAATTACCCACACGTAGCATGCAGTTTTCCAATCCAGATTTCTATTGGATTAATGCAGCTAATGTCTTGTAACACAGTGATGCTACTGATTTTTACTATTCACATATGAACTCAGTAAATAAACTTGTACCAGTGCAAATCAACATAAACCAAAATGCATAACCAATTCCATTCATTGAAATAGATTACATTTCAATTCAGTGAAACTACATTTCCTTCAATTCAATTAAAACAACAAGCTATATCGATTTTGGCTGGTACAGTTCGAATTGACAATTTCGGACCAGAAACCCTAATAGTTCGAATTGCAAATTCTTCATTTCCTTCGATTTTGGAGGCTGCAGATGCAAATTCGAATTGCAAATTGTGGATTCTACAAATTCAGAATTGTTGATATAGTTTCGAATTTTTGGGAGGATTGTTGAAGTTGCCAAATTCGAAGATGAATCCTTGACTTGATGAACTACAGGTTGAAGTAGGCATCTATTTGACTACAATGGTATTCAAGAATCGAATTGCGAGATAATCGAGGATAAATCATATAGGGGAAAAGAAATCAATTAAGGGCAAAAAATTGCAAATGTCGAATACATCAATTTCATGAATTAAGGAGAATTAGATTTTATAGGTGAGAATGAGATAAAGAGTGTTAACCATGGATAATAAAAATAGAAACTTTAATTACATAATAGCATAAGGTTAGTGTGTGTTAAGCTAGTCAAAAGTAAGGGTATATCATAGAACCAAAAAAAGTAGGGGATATTCATAGAAAGTGAGAAATCAGGGCTGTAGAAATCCTTTTTTCCTGTTTTTGGAGCTTTTACTGTGATCGATTACCAAATTTTCATAAAATCACTGGGTAATGGTATTCATAATCCATAATTAGAGAATTTCTGGTAGATGTTGTACTAAATTGATTGTTCGACCTATTCAGTTCTACTAAACTGATTTCCTTGTGGTTGTAGTTAGGACTCTCTCAAGAGTAGCTTGCCAAGATGACTGTTGATGATGTTGTTGATGCTTTTTTAGGATGCGTGTTGATAAGTTGCTTATGCTGTTGATGATGTTTCTGCTATGATGATTTATGCTAATGATTAATTAAATTATATGTATTATTATATGTAGAGGACTTAGTTCTATTTAGTGAGACATGTATGAAGCGTTAAATTGTTTAAGTTAGTAGTACTATGAATTACCATTGATAGTACAAGTATGAGTGTATGTAAATTGATTTAGCATGTTACTATATGTTGAGGATGACTGCTTGGTTATGGTTGGTGGTTGTCGGCCTGGCTTACGTCACGGCTTAGTAGGCGTCATCCTATAGATCGAATAGATTAAGCTAACCATGTTGAGATTTGAAACTTTTGACTTCGGATATTACTTTTGAGATTGAGCTAACCATGTTGAGATTCCTTTTATGATAACAATATTACTTTTATGGATTACATGTTCCCTTTTGGGGTGTCAAGTAAACCTTCCATTTCATTACGAATACTACATTTTCGTAATACAACCCAAACCTTCCATTTGTTATCATTACTGTCGTACTTGGAGCATTCCATCTTTCATGTACGAATCTACACATTTTTGTAATACAACCCAAAGCAGTCGGAAATCGGTCGGTAATCTCTCTTCTTCTTGTGAAATTAATTAGTTAATGCCTTTTCTCTGTTATGACATAATTGAGTTATTGTCTCTTTAAAAAACACTAATTCTTTTGGGGATTTTCACAAACCATTAAGATGTATTGCAACGGAAAACATCATTGAAGAGAATAGTTTAACTTGTGCAAGTGTAGTTATCATGGTTAATAAAGGGAGAATTGAGGAATAGTGTATAAATTGTCGGTGTAATAGCTTTAATTTGTTTAAATGCATTGAATTGTTAAGAGAGACCTCTTCAACCAACAATGGCAGATGTGAATGTTCTGCATCCTCGCCTGACCAATAGACTCTGGTGGTCACCTCTTTCACAAAACTAATTTACCCTTCAAGCTTAGCTGTGCACAACCTTGGATAGTTAGCTCGGTTGAGATTGAAGGCGAACCAGGATTTTCGATCCCCTTCGGGACATGATCTCCCAAATGTAACTCATTATGTCTTCCTAGATAGTTCAATACTCAATATCTTGCAGAACATTGTCATATGCTAATGTGAAAGGTATGGCTTTCCCTATTCGTTATTCAAGCATGGCAAAGTGTTGGTCCCGACTTCGTTGGAGATCAATCTTTGCCACTGATGGTTAAAGACTGTTTGTCTGTTGGTTTTGTCTAATGAGGCCGATTGAAGGGTTTTCGTTTTGCTGAGTTGGAGGTGTACAAAGCAAAGTATTTAGAATGTCTTATGTTCTGTTAAAACATTGATGACATCCTCCGTTTCAAGGGGATCACCTATTTATGATAGACCGGCTTGGGATGCCTCTACCAAATGTCTCCCGACACATTTGGAGAGCTTGAAATCATTGTTGACGAGCCATCTGTTGAGAGCCCATGTTAGGCCATGGTGCATAAACATATGGAGCAGCGCTTGGTGGGATCAATGGGACGAAGAGCTGTATATAGTTGTCAGGGATGATCTAGGGATGTGTTAGATGTTTACGTTGTCCCAATCACATAACCAAAAACTCATGGATTAAAGGTTCAGGCTTTTGTGGACAAGCACAGTGTGGACTCTGAGTTCTGATGCTCTGTCACTACAAAATATGCATCTTCTTTATGATCCGAGTTTTATGTATTAGGGAGGACATTGTAAGAACGAAAGGGTGAAAATGAGATGCAAGTTATTTTGTTTGTTCTCCTAGAGGCAGGTGAGTCTCCTTGCTCGAAATCGAGCAACAGCCCTGCAGCCATCCCAGTCGAAGCCGAAGGGTCTACAAACCAGGAGCGTCTGGTCCTTCTCATGGGGATGCTCGGAGAGCTCTTCCTATGTCAGTCAGGCTAACCACTCAGCTCAGTCCTTATTGTTGTCTTTGGCTGAAATTGTGTATCGTTCTATTTTTGTTAATGAATTAGTTGCCTTTCTTACTAAAAAAAAAAATAATTGCTTGCTTAGTTTATGAAGCATACATAATCAGTAAAAGGATACATTTTATAAGATAAAGTGTACATTTGTGTGGCCATTAAAATCATTGACGCTAATGATAATTTGGATGGCTTTTATTTTTTGGAGGGTTGATTATCACAATGTTTTGTTAGTAGTCTTGACTTATGTCATTTCACTAATGATAATATCCTTGTATTGTTTTGGGATGTAATTGCTAGTGTTCTAATGAGTACACAATCAACAATTTAAACAACATGTGACATTTGACAAAACACTACAGTATTAAAACAAAAGAGATACTTGCATTAAGTACAACAAATCACGTGAACACTTTTATTCTTCATAGGAGGTGTAACATACCACACTCCCTATAAGCAGTCTGAGTAAAGTGATTCCCAGAATATCCATGAAGTGAACATAAATGTACCCATTTCTACAAAATTATAAAAATTCAATCTAAAATGTACACTTTTCTTCTAATATGTATCCTTTTATTCTGAAATGTAGTTTTTTTCTTTTTTTTTCTTTTTTTTTTTTTGTAAAACAAAGTTGGTAGTTTGTTTATGTTATTGAGAAATTTAAAAACTACATGTGGTACATTTGACAAAAAAGCAAAACATATTAAAAAAAAAGGAATAAATGCATTACGTACAACAAATCACGTGACACTATATTCTCTAATGTAAGGTTGTTCACACACCTGACCTATTTAAGCAGTCTGATAGTGATTTCAAAGGTTCAATAAGTGAACATAAATGTACCCATTTTTACAAATTGTAAAATTTATTTTCAGAATGTACACCTTTTCTAAAATATATCCTTTTTTATTCTGACAATGTAGCTTTTTTTCTTTTTTTTTTTGTAAAGAAGTTGGTAGTTTGATTATGTTTTGGCAAATTTAAAACTCATGTGGTACATGTTTACAAAAAGACACTACATATTAACACAAAGGGATACATGCATTAGTACAACAAAAATCACAGTGACACGTTATTATTCTTAATAGGACGGTGTATCATACCACACCTCCTATTAAGCGAGTATGCAACAAAATGTACCATTTCTACAATTGTAAAATTTATTTAAATGTACACATTTCCTCTTCTACATATCCTTTTATTCTGAAATGTATCTTTTTATAAAAACATTTGGTATTTGATTATGTTTTGACAAATATATCCTTTTTAAATATTATCAGATCAATGGTAACACCTATAATGTGGAAAAATTAAAGCCAAAAAAGACAACTGATTTGATATATATCACATATTTATAATACCTACTTCGTATCTTAAAAATTCAAAAATAAACTATATACGTTAATTCGTAACTTTTTCATAAAGTACAATCACATTTTTTATGTCGGGTGCATTCACGCGCAAAATTTAGTAATAGATTGAAAAGGTATTTCTTTGACTATTATATATTAATGACCAAATAAAACACGAGCGTGTTCGGCTCATTTACAATGACTAAGTTGTCACATCATTTCTTTGTAAGTAAGTATATGTCAATCCACCACACTCTATGCATACCCATAAATAGAACTGACATTGTTAAGATGCCAAGCTACCCACTTAATAAAACTGATCTTAGTAGAAGTAGATCAATCTCAAAGTTGCGAAACTCAACCCACGTTGACTATGTATCATAAAGTATGGAAAGAAACGTCACAAACTATCTAAGATTCACTATACGATGTATTGTGATAGCCATTGAAGCCTCCCCCGTATTCCATCTAGCAAACGCATCTATTCTATTCTTAGACTTGGCAAATCTTCCTTAGTCAAAAGCACCATCGAAATAATACAGTGCACCAGTCTCACATTTCGAAAACTCCATATTAGTTTGGAGCATTTATGAAAGCAGCCAATAGTGCTACATGTTGTAAAATACACACTGAATACTAATGTACTTCCGGATTATGCTAATTAACCATCGATTTATCAGAGAGAATTCAGCAAGGTAACATACATTAAGCATACATCATATTAATTTTTATGAAACGAATAAAACAGAAGCACATTACAGACCTTTGAAATGACATCCATTTTTTTTCAATCTAAGGTTTACTTATCTCTAGCATTAGCCTTATTCTTTTTGTTGCCTCATAATTCTTTGAAAGCGATGACATCTTTGTTTTTTTTAAGTTGAACACTTCAACTTGTTTTAGCATCTCATTCTAGACTCATTCATGTCATGAACGACAATCCAAGCACATATGAGAACGTAACGTGCTCCCAATCCTTGAACATAGAACACAAAAATTAAAGTTACAAACCACAACAAAAAATGCATAATTTCAATAAGTTCAAAGCAAAAACCATACCCTTTGAAAGTCAGCTTTGGAACGTAGTTCCATGAAAAATAAATGTTTGCAAATCATAAAAACACCACAGTCCATATAAATGTCTGGATTGCAAAGAGAATCTATGTTTTTAGTTCAATCTTGAATCTTCGACCATCTTTTTCTTTATATGTTTCAAGTTTAAAATAGTGCCAATCCTCACCTAAAAAAGTAACATACATAATAAATAATTGCATTTTTCAACCTTGGGGAAAAGGGTACTTCTGAAAAGAACAAGTGACTATTACTAGGAAGGAGTACCTATAAACATAGTAGTTAGATAGACAACCAACACTAACAAATAGACTAAATCAATTTATAATTACTTAGAAAGAAAAATAAGAACAATATTGGTAACCAACACTAACAACCAGCACTGTTACTCTAACACCATCATATTGGCAAAAGTAGATCGTCTTTACTCATTGAACCTCATATTTGCTTACGGACCTCTACACGAAATAATGGCACATTTCTCTCTATCTAACAACCAAACCGAACAGGTCCAGCTCAGATCCATAACATAAAATTACTAACACAATGTCCAAGGAATGCTGACGTTGTTACCTCTAACACTCATACTAGTGAAGTAAATCGTCTTTTAGTATATTCGCCCTATGACTCCACAGCGAAAAATAGAGGCATTTCCTTAGTCTCAAAGCTACTCCTAAACAACAATATGTACATCACCAACAATAAATAGCTCTAGATACCAAAAACCATCCTCATTTTCCCTACATAACCGACCGACATTTGAAAATTAGTAAATTGCCATCGACACGAGAAGCAGCTAAACAAAGGTTTAAAACCTGTCTCAGTTCAATAAGAATGATAGTTCAAAACAACACTTAAAGGAATAATTAGGGTCTGGACGAAAAATATTACTAGCAGTGGTGGAATTGGAATTCAGCGAATCAACAAACTGAACCATAACAGTTAAATAAAGCCAAATTTCAATCAACAGTATTAATTCACACAAAACACATCTGATATTTTCGATTAGAGATGAAGTAGCAGCAATAGAAGGTGAGGCTATACACACAACAATCAAGTGATTGCAAAATGAAAGAGTTAATATATGAAGGATAACTGCTTTTAGAAGTTGATATTTTGAAGGATCATTTTATAAGAGCGGTACACTTTAATAAGGGTACTTATATAAGTTCATAAAATGATTTAGAGAAAGTGCAAGGTTCCACCAGCATTTGCTACACTGCTAAATTCTCAAAATAACTCTTCTTCTGTACATGCGATTGTCCCAGTTTGTATTCTCTTCCAAGTCGAATTATCGAAGCACAATAAAGTGTCCTCAATAAACGGGCACAAAGAGCTGCAGTTATTTAAATAGCATTGACTTAACTCTTAATAATCTTTAATTTTAAACATTGATTGGGAAAAAATCACAAATTACAAATTAAATTTAAAATTAATACCATGAGCACTCAAACATGATCCAAACTATCAATTTCACTTATCCAAGACCTAAAGTATTATGAAGCTTGCTAGTTCGTGGATCTGAGTTGTTTTGCGCATCGCCTTCAACAGCTCTTCATGAAGAACTGCCAGATCAATATTACTCTGATTGACAAACTTTGTTACAATGGGAAAAAACTATATTCAAGTTAAGTGATAGTTTCTTACAATGTGATCCACCCAAAGAAAAACCTCAATTGTTTGTTACTTTTTCTCCAATCATTCAAAAACAGACAAAAACACCTCGAATATTGCCGTAGAAACCTTTGAGTTGGACAAGTTTGCATTTCGTTTCTAGAAATCACAAATTTGATTTGAGCAAAAAGCTTTCCCTGATAACAAAGAAATAATTATAGAATAAGATTCACCTAGCCATTATCCAATCTCAAAATTAAAATTAAATATAGTATAGGAGAAACTACATTTTTATGAGAACCAAAATCGTTCATCATTTGTTTTTGAAATTAACAAAGAATAGTCTGCTACTTCTTGTTGCAAAGAAGGCTAATTTCTCATTATGTTTTTGTTCTGCATATGGGATTGAAATACAGTGTTTTGAGGAAAACGAGTGGACCACAATTGAGAGGAGAATAATGATAGTAATCTTCTCCAATATCATTATACTTTGAACGTGTAGATTTACCATCCCCATGTTCCTCCACATCTTACCCTCTTGATCAATTGATCATCACTTCGTGATGTATTTCTTGTTGAGCATCCAGACAATCTATCACGAGAAAAAGAAAAAAATGCATAAGGAGTTCATAATATGAAAGGGTACATTCTTCACACAGATGGACATTTTATATGAGGAGGTACATATATACATGAAACATTGCAAATAAAACAAGAATGTCTTTATATTCATACTCTAATTCATCCACAAAAATTCTATTTCAGAAAAAAATCAAGTTCGAATTCCTGCTTGTCTCAGTTTTATGGTGTTTATGGTTAATACTAATTAAAAAGAGCAGCTAGATATCATTTTCAGAATAGTTGCGCCCTTATTGGTTATGGTACAACCATCTTCGTGCCTCGTCTTTGGCAACAACAATAGTGTTGTATGCTCCGATTTCTGAGCTAGAACGCACAACTGATACAGGAGCAGCACCTACTGTTTCATTGCAGCCTTCAGGCCATGCAGCACGACCTATATAGATGCTGCCAGCACGGCGTATAGATCTGCTCCTCGTTTTTGCCATCTCTGCATGAGCACCATACTTTACTTACCAAAAAAAAGAATTGAACATAATTTTTTTTATAAAAACAAACCTTCACGATCAAGTAAAAATTGAATGATGCATAGATTTTGCAACCGCCTTCATCTTGGTCATATTATCCACTCGTGATCAAATGAGCAACTATTGGCCTGGATCCTTAAGAAATTTCCCATTACTGTGAATATCCACGGTTCCCTCCATGTTAGTATTTGATAAATAAATTCACCCGTTCTAATGTTCAGCTTCATCTGTTTTTCGTTGCAAACTCGCTCCTTCATTCTTCAAACGCCCTATCTTATCGATACACATTAAGTCTAGATCCCTTTTTGAGACGAAGAATCCTTTGCATGAATTCCTAAAAAACTACAATAGTATGTTAAGGGGTCCACATTATATGTTTCGTTATAACATACTTACATGTCTCTCTCTCTCTCTCTCTCTCTCCCTCTCTCTGCTCTCTACTACGATGTAATGTGTCGATGTGTCTGTGTGTGTGTGTGTGTGTGTGTGTCGATGTGTGTGTGTGTGTGTGTGTTGTGTGTGTTTGTGTGTGGTTGTTGTGTGTGTGTGTGTGTGTGTATTGTGTGTGTGTGTGTGTGTGTGTGTGTGTGTTGTGTGTGTGTGTGATGTGTGTGTGTGTGTTGCTGTGTGTGTGTGTGTGGAGAGTTGATATTATATATTTATTCAAAAGTAGTGAATTACATCGTTTGCCTTCAAATTAATTCATCATCTCGTAATTAAACCATCTGGAAGCTCATTTGAAGAATTCGTCCGACAGTTGAAGAGTTCACTGTGTGTCAACCCCAGAGTGCAAAGATGAAACTTACCTGTCATTTTTCTGATCTATTTCCTGATTTTAACCTTTTAGAGATTGGATATGATTCACAATCCAAAGGACTTGTACCAAATCCAGCTTTTAACTCTTTCTTGTAACCTTTATTAACAATTTCATCGTGATCCAATGTTAAATTAATGGGATTTCTTTGGGGGCAGTTTCACCTTTGAACATAAACCTATGAAAGTAGACTATCTCCAATAGTAAAATGCAGCCTTTGACTCTCTTTGGCATCTCACCAAGTTTTGCTTTTTTTCGTTGCCACTTATCCACAACTTCACAAAGAGTATTTAAGACAAATGAACACCAATTTAAATTGACAATATCATCTACATCAGCCACAYCTTTAGACAAGAACAAGTCAACATGACCATTGCTAGTAGGAGTGAGGAATACTGAACAAACATACACACAAATAYCTTCTTGAAATCAGGACCTCCTTATGATAACTTCACAATGTATGAAGGTAACATGGCTGTAGTCAAAGTTTCATTTTCAGACAACTTGAGCATATTTCTAACCTCAAACATAAATTGTGCATCCGGGGTTTTTTTTTTCCTTTTTAAGCTTCTTGATCAGAACGACCTCTTTTTTACCTCTAGGTAGACCAAAGACATCAAAAACATCATCTTCTTTCAATAAAAACTCTTTTCCCACTTCAGCCCTAAGCACTAAACCATGTGGATTAAAGTGCGTTAATAGCCACATCACCATGTACGTGCTTATAAAATGCAGTCATCTTCACAAGTAACATGCCCCCAAAACCAATATCTTTCACATGTTGCCTTTCTGTGTCATTCAAGCGATTAACAAGATAAAAAACTGCACTTGGTCTACAATGAGTCTCAATTTCCCTATTTAAAATAGAGCAAAAAAGTTAAGAAGAAAGACATTGATAACTGCAACTTTGAAAAGTAAATAAATTCAAAGATGTGTTTTTAGTTTTAAGAGAGAGATGATAAAGAGATTGTGCCTAATATGAGACATACATTATTGATTGATGTTCATTGAGAGTAATCAGTTAGAGTTAGAGATGGTTCTAAAGGTGTGGAAGTACATGATATCGAAAAGTTCTTATTAAGGTGGTCTGAATGAGGAAGCAGCAAGGAAAAGCTATTAGTCATCTAAGGAGAATGTTGGGAAGTTACTTTTAGTGTTATGAATATCCTAATTAGGTAATGTGTTAGTAATGTGACTCACATATAATCAGGTTGAAAGTAAATAACTTGCCTCAAAACAAATCTTTGCTCAGTAGTATCCAATGTTGAAGTTAACCTCTTTGCATTATCCTGTCTTGTTGTACCTACGACACAAAGTGACTTCTTAGGACAATTTTCCAAGTTAGAGTCTTCAAAGTGATCTTCATTTRCATCTTCATCTTCATATACATCATACTGTTRATKTTTATCTGCATCTTTATCATCGTAATCATCCTTATCCTCCGCCTCTRGAGATGATGATATCCCTACATTAGCATAAAATATAATTTATAAATAATCAAAACAAACTAAATAACAAATAAGCACTAGATTAATACAATTACCATTATTCGAAGTTTGCACAGCTTTCTTGAATATAGTGGTTTTGCCATTTTCCTCTAATGCCTTTTCAGATGACAATGACAAAACAAATGTGACCTTTTTTTTTTCATCTTGTCGATTTCAGGTGAATTCTTGGATGGACGATTTACCCTAGCCATTGAACCTAAATACAAATATAAAATTATCGAATTAGAACACATTAACTTCTTTTAATACTCATTAATATAATAATCATGCATTTACTCATAACTACATAAGATAGTAGTGTATTAGAATTGTATGCTAGTTTTTAAGCTAATAGGTCAAAGTACTAGTTGTAARAAGAGTATTGAAGAGAGGACCACTACTAGTTTCTYAGTTAATAGGTCAAAMTACTACATATTTTTAGAATGTACCATTTTTTTTCATCGTTGTACCTATCAGTTCATATCTTGATGAAGTAGCAATGTATGAGCTAGGGTGCACTCAATTGAACAAAAAACACAGTCAAAGGCTCAAAGCCTATAATTGCAGATTTGTGCAACAAAATATCTCACCATACATTTCTAGTTCAATAGAGCACACTCCATCAAATATCAAAGGTCAACTATAGTGGTAAACACCAAGAAAGTCACATGATTCCTATATTGATTAGTAGAACAGAGTCGTATGTTCATGATCACAAATATTAGCAGCATTGAACAATATTGGAATAGAAAAATCAAACTTGTTTACAGCACATATTAGATGTTGCAGAACAGTACCTGGTTGCGAGAAACTTCAGTGAACCATCCTTCTGCTAACATAGTTGTGCATCAGGACATCAGCAAACATTCAATAGAACTCAAATGCACTATCTTAGTATCTTGTAAAGAAGTAATATTGCAATACGAGCAGTCTAAACCCACTATAAAGTAAATACTAAATCTTAATCGTAAGATTATTTATCAGACCAAAATAATCAAAAACTTCGAGTTATAAATATACTATTTTTGCCTTGGCTAATGTTTTTAACTCGGTTTGGCATCATTTTATTTAGGGGCATACTTGTGTGTTGTAAATTGCAGTGGTTAGATTATCATATGCAAATATAAATGCAAATTCAACCAAAATTAGTCATGTAACTTTGGTATCTCATTCAATGGTGTTGCATCAAATCAACTTTAAGCACAAAAAACACCAAACACCAACACTAAATTGCAGCACCAACCACCAATGCCATCTTGTAAATCATAAGGGTTTAAAGTATACAATCACCAAACAAATTAAGCAATCTGATGAATGATCCTTAAGCTAATTCCTTCCACAGTTTGTCAGGGACTTCAAAATCATAACATGCATTTTTTTCCCTAAACAAATCTTACTAAACAACTTATCCACATCACTTAACACCAAAACTAAACACAAAAAGAGGTAATTGACACATATGAATGCTGTCAAGAACAGTGTAGTCRAATTAATTAGTGKAAATGTCGAGTTCGTTATGAGAAGAAAGATCKYAATAGGCAAATGAATATGTACTAGTATTACAGTATGTATGTAGTAGTATAATTACACTTTTGCAAGCAACAACACACGAATTGGTAGGTATAACRGTATAAGTTGCTGCACAACTGATCGAATAATCAATACTGGYAACTCCATCATCGARTCAGTGATCYAGTGAATCTTACAACCTTTCTACAGAGGCTAGCTACATGCATGATAGAACTCGTCACTTTTACTTCTGGGAGTGAAACATTATCTAACTCAAAAACATAAAAAATCAACGAAAAATTGCAGGAAAAAACTCAAAGAAATCGACGCAAAATATTAGAAAAACAAAACGATGAAAGAAATCGAACAAAAAGCAAAACAAATCGAATAGTAAGCAACAAAAACAAAACGATCTAAAATCAAATCAAAATTTCAGATGTAACATAAAACAAAAAAACAAATGAAATCATAAGAAAAACAAGCAAAAATCGAGTACAACTGCAAAAAAAATCAATCAATAGTAGATTAACATGAAATCTCACAAGCATTTCTACAATCAGGTTACAATCATAAATTCATCATGAAATTGAGAACGAATTTCGTGAAATTACAATCCCGATGATTGAAAATACACAATTTCGTGAAGATTGAACGAATTTCGTGAAAATTTCGCGAGCTTTTCTGTGAAGTATTTCGTGAATAGTAAAGTAAGAGAGAGAAAGTGAAGGTAAAATGAAAAAACCGTACAGTGGAGTGAAGGGTAATATGATTAGTATGATCAACGGCTGCGATTGAATCAAAGTAAATGAATGGTGAGGATGTATTGCTGTCTCTTATACACATCTAGATGTGTATAAGAGACAGAGCTGATTGAAGTTGATCAGAAGCAAAGTATTACGAAGATCGATAAAGGGTTTTCGTTTTGTTAAGTGGAGGTGATCAGAAGCAAAGTATTAGAATGTCTTATGGTTCTGTTGATACATTCGATGACATCCTCCGTTTCAAGGGGATCACCTATGTGTTAGATCGGCTAGGGATCGGATGCTCTACCAAATGTCTCCCGACACATTTGGAGAGTTTGAACACCTCTAAGTCAGAATCCGGGCAAAAAGCGATGCATGCGCCCACCGCCCGATTGCCATCCTACAATAGGGGCTTCGGCCTGTCTCTTATACACATCTAGATGTGTATAAGAGACAGCGCGTGCTCGAAAAGCTGAGTGGAGGTGATCAGAAGCAAAGTATTACGGAGACCGATAAAGGGTTTTCGTTTTGCTAAGTGGAGGTGATCAGAAGCAAAGTATTAGAATGTCTTATGGTTCTGTTGACACATTCGATGACATCCTCCGTTTCAAGGGGATCACCTATGTGTTAGATCGGCTAGGGATTGGATGCTCTACCAAATGTCTCCCGACACATTTGGAGAGTTTGAACACCTCTAAGACAGAATCCGGGCAAAAGCGATGCATACGCCCACCGCCCGACTGCCGTCCTACAGTAGGGGCTTCGGCCCCCAAAGGCACGTGTCCAAACTTCCGACCAAACTAAACTAAAATGACAATTTTTTTTCTTAGAGGAATGACAAAGTGACACATCTAAGTAATGACTAATAAAGGTTGATGCGTTTGACTTGTTATCGGATCCTAAAAACTTTAAACCCATTTAATTAATCCACCTTCCAAACTTTTATTATGCAACTCCTTCATCCTTCATTTCTCTGTTGTCTTTACTATATCGCATAAACCCTCCCAACAAAACCCCAAAAAAATTCAATCTTTCACTTCTAGTGATTATCTTCAAGTTTCCGCTCTGCCAAACGTCTCCCGACACATATGGAGTGCTTGAAATCATTGTCGACGAGCCTATTGTTAGAGCAGGTGACTCTCCTTACCCGAAGAATCGAGCAGTAGCCCTCTGCAGTCATCCCTGTCAAAGCCGAAAGGGATTACAACCGGGAGCGTCCTGATCCTTCTCTATGGGGGATGGCTCGTAAGAGCTCTTCCCATGCCATTCAAAGGCTACCCACTTAGACTCAGAGAAGAGAGGACACCCCTCAGCACAGTCGGTCTAACCGACCCCCTCCCATTTGCCATGTCAGGCCCATCATCGAGGAGATGAGGAGTCTACCCCGGTAGCAGAATAGAGGGCACCCGGAAACGGGACAAATCAGACCTCAACAAGCCATGGTCAGCACGCGTGCTCGAGAAGCTGATTGAAGTTGATCAGAAGCAAAGTATTACGAAGATCGATAAAGGGTTTTCGTTTTGTTAAGTGGAGGTGATCAGAAGCAAAGTATTAGAATGTCTTATGGTTCTGTTGATACATTCGATGACATCCTCCGTTTCAAGGGGATCACCTATGTGTTATATCGGCTAGGGATCGGATGCTCTACCAAATGTCTCCCGACACATTTGGAGAGTTTGAACACCTCTAAGTCAGAATCCGGGCCAAAAGCAATGCATACGCCCACCGCCCGACTACCGTCCTACAGTAGGGGCTTCGGCCCCCAAAGGCACGTGTCCAAACTTCCGACCAAACAAAACTAAAATGACAAAAAAAAATTTCTTAGAGGAATGACAAAGTGACACATCTAAGTAATGACTAATGAAGGTTGTTGAGTTTGACTTGTTATCTGATCCTAAAAACTTTAAACCCATTTAATTAATCCACCGTACAAACTTTTATTATGCAACACCTTCATCCTTCATTTCTCTGTTGTCTGTACTATATCGTATAAACCCTCCAAACAAAACCCCCCAAAAAAATTCAATCTTTCACTTGTAGTGATTATCTTCATGTTTCCGCTCTACCAAATGTCTCCCGACACATTTGGAGAGCTTGAAATCCTTGTCGACGAGCCCATTGTTAGAGCAGGTGACTCTCCTTACCCGAAGAATCGAGCAGTAGCCCTCTGCAGTCATCCCAGTCGAAGCCGAAAGGGATTACAACCGGGAGCGTCCTGATCCTTCTCTATGGGGGATGSCTCGGAGGAGCTCTTCCCATGCCAGTCAAAGGCTACCCACTTAGACTCAGAGAAGAGATGACACCCCTCAGCACAGTCGGTCTAATCGACCCCCTCCGGTTTGCCATGTCAGGCACATCATCGAGGAGATGAGGAGTCTACCCCGGTAGCAGAATAGAGGGCACCCGGAAATGGGACAAATCGGACCTCAAAAAGCCATGGTCAGCACGCGTGCTCGAGAAGCTGAGTGAAGTTGATCAGAAGCAAAGTATTACGAAGACCGATAAAGGGTTTTCGTTTTGTTAAGTGGAGGTGATCAAAAGCAAAGTATTAGAATGTCTTTTGGTTCTGTTGATACATTCGATGACATCCTCCGTTTCAAGGGGATCACCTATGTGTTAGATCGGCTAGGGATCGGATGCTCTACCAAATGTTTCCCGACATATTTGGAGAGCTTTAACGCCTCTAAGTCAGAATCCGGCCAAAAGCGATGCATGCGCCCACCGCCCGATTGCCGTCCTACAATAGGGGCTTCGACTCCAAAAGGCACGTGTCCAAACTTCCGACCAAACAAAACTAAAATGACAATTTTTTTTCCTTAGAGGAATGACAAAGTGACACATCTAAGTAATGAATAATGAAGGTTGATGAGTTTGACTTGTTATCTGATCCTAAAAACTTTAAACCCATTTAAATAATCCACTGTTTAAACTTTTATTATGCAACTCCTTCATCCTTCATTTCTCTGTTGTCGATACTATATCGCATAAACCCTCCCAACAAAACCCCCAAAAAAATTCAATCTTTCACTTCTAGTGATTATCTTCAAGTTTCTTCACTAATCGAGGAAAGGAGGAGTCTACCAGTCATGGATTAAGGTTCAGGCTTRTGTGGYCAAGCAAGTGTCGACTCTGAGTTTCTGGATTGCATGTCACTCRGAAATTGCCTCTTCTTTCATGATCCGACATTTTAATATTAYAGGAAGGCCTTGTAAGAAAACGCCRGACACATTTGGAGAGCTTGAAATCATTGTCGACGAGCCCATTGTTAGAGCAGGTGAGTATCCTTACTAGAAAAATCTAGCAGTAGCCCTCTACATCCATCCCAGTCGAAGTCGAAAGGGCTTATAACRGAGAGCGTCCTGATCCTTCTCTATGGGGGGTRGCCTCGGAGGAGCTCTTCCCATTCCAATAAGAGGCTACCCACTCAGACTRAGAGAAGAGAGGACACCCCTCAGCACAGCCGGTCTAATCYACCCCCTCCGGTTCGCGATGCCAGGAACARCATCGGGGAGAGGAGGAGTRTACCACGGTAGCAAAAGAGAGGGCACCCGAAAARGGGACAAATCGGCCCTCAACAAGCCATGGTCAGCATGKMTGCTCGAGAAGCTGAGTGGAGGTGATCAGAAGCAAAGTATTACYGAGACCAATAAAGGGTTTTCYTTTTGCTGAGTGGAGGTGAMCYGAAGCAAAGTATTAGAATGTCTTATGYTTCTGTTMACACATTCGATGACATTATCCGTTTCAAGGGGATCACCTATGTGTTAGATCGGCTAGGGATGCTCTACCAAACGTCTCCCGACACAWTTAGAGAGCTTAAAATCATTGTCGATGAGCCCATTGTTAGAGCAGGTGACTCTCCTTACCCGAAYAATCGAGCAGTAGCCCTCTYCAGTCATCCAAGTCGAAGCCYAAAGGGATTACAACCGYGAGCGTCCTGATCCTTCTCTATGGGGGATGCCTCGGAGGAGCTCTTCCCATGCCAGTCATAGGCTACCCACTCWGACTRAGAGAAGAGAGGACACCCCTCAGCACAGRCGGTCTAACCGACCCCCTCTGGTTTGCCATGTCAGGCACATCATCGAGGAGATGAGGAGTCTACCCCGGTAGCAGAAGAGAGGGCACCCGGAAACGGGACAAATCGGCCCTTAACAAGGATTTCTACTGCAATTGCCAAGAAGATAAAGGCAAAGTATCCGAGTCCTGCCAGGAATAGGTTGTGGTCCAAAATCTGTCCCCCTTCACTTTGTCACAGAGCGAAAGCTCGATTCAGCCATATTCGAGCCAGCCTAAGCTTCACTGACAAGGCTGCTATTTGTTCAGATTGTATTTGCGTTCCAGGGATAGGCAAATCTCTCTCCTCGATGATGAACCCACAGAGAAGCAAGTTGAGTCTGTCACCCCTTCTTGCTCCATTTCGCGCTTCATGTTCCATAAACCTGCATTGTTATGCTCCAGTTTCTGTGGAACCTTGGAATTCTACAAGATTTTGACATCAGCATAAGTTAAGCAACAGAAGACATAATGTCAAGAAGTTGTAAATAGGAAAGACGATATTGGATAATAACAATTATGCCTATGTTTTCGAGAATGTCTCAGCATACTACCTTAGAGATACAGGCATATTTAGCAGATACAATTGAATTTTAGTCAATTGTGACCCCAAAACTAAAATGCATGCTTTTCACTTTGTTATAGAATGAAACATTAATTATTTTTGTTTGAAAGAATTGTAAGTTTGTACAATGGGTTAACATGCTAATAAGATCACTGTTATACAATGCAACAAGAGAAACATTGAACACACCTGTCMATAATCACCTTCGTAGAAACTTTCAACAAGCTTCGGCCCTAAGGAAAAGAATTCGCGTCCTAGAGGGCTATATGCAACAATCCRGATGCCAAGTTCCKTGCTCAACACCAACGAGATGGTTACCTACTTATATTARCCAATGTGGCTTTAAAAGTAAAAGATTCGGAGCTCTTGAAAGTTGAAGCAACCAATCTCAGCAAAACTATCAGGGTTAGTGCTCAAAAGATCAAATCGGAAATGATGGACTAACCTGCAGGTAGACACTACTTCTTCCTRTAAATCGCGTGTCCACAAAGACCACTCCATCTGCACAYCTGTTATAGGGTGAACGACATGAGCTCTCCTGATTGTCGCTGCAGATGCTTCTGACAGACCAATGTATTTAATCTTTCCTTCTTCAACCAATTTTTTTAGTTCCCCCATCTGTACATCAGAGATTCGGCACCATAAAAGTTTCAATTGTGAACAGCTTTGGAAATCTAATAAGCGATATTGTATAAGCCTTCGGTGTAGCATAATACTTTCAAAATGGTTACAAGTTATACATATTAAAGAATAATGCTTTACCATCATGTTGAGAAGAACAGCTGAGTTAAGCTAGGGGATAGACTACATTCATCATGGGAACTTTAGACACTAACCGTGACTTCAATTGAAACCTGGTATCAACATGGTGCTGACAGGCCCGGCCCTTAAGAGGTGCTCCATGGGCAACCGCACAGGGCCCCCCTTTTGTGGGGCCCACATATTAAAAAAAACTTTATGTTAAAAAATAAAAGGCTGGCAATTGGAGCCTTATCTTACACGCATCATCATATTCATTCATTCAAGGCATTCATTTCATATCTTCATTCAACTTATTCCATTCAACGGAAGTTACGGAAACTCCCTGACTTCCTCTTTCTTTATTTTTTTTTCCTTTTTTTCATTTTATTTTCTCAATTCTCACCATCATCAATTTTGTGATTAATCATCCCTCCATTTCCCTAAAATAACTCTTAGAATTCTTCCTTCAACGTTATTTTTTTTTTCTCATATNGCTTTACCATCATGTTGAGAAGAACAGCTGAGTTAAGCTAGGGGATAGACTACATTCATCATGGGAACTTTAGACACTAACCGTGACTTCAATTGAAACCTGGTATCAACATGGTGCTGACAGGCCCGGCCCTTAAGAGGTGCTCCATGGGCAACCGCACAGGGCCCCCCTTTTGTGGGGCCCACATATTAAAAAAAACTTTATGTTAAAAAATAAAAGGCTGGCAATTGGAGCCTTATCTTACACGCATCATCATATTCATTCATTCAAGGCATTCATTTCATATCTTCATTCAACTTATTCCATTCAACGGAAGTTACGGAAACTCCCTGACTTCCTCTTTCTTTATTTTTTTTTCCTTTTTTTCATTTTATTTTCTCAATTCTCACCATCATCAATTTTGTGATTAATCATCCCTCCATTTCCCTAAAATAACTCTTAGAATTCTTCCTTCAACGTTATTTTTTTTTCTCATATATTTTCCCCAAATTAAACCCTCAATTATGGCCCCTTCTTTTTCAATCAATTCAATAATCTCAAAAAGTGTTAAAACAACTCAAATTGGTTGAATTAGAGCAATAAATCAAAGAATTGGTCAAATTGGAGCAAGTGCAATTAGTAGAATTGGTCACCGTAGCAAGTGCCGAAAGAAGCTTTTTAAAGTTGAAGTTGATCAAAACTTATTTGCAGAATTCGATGTTTCAAGAAAGGCTCAATGGAATAGCTATGGTGGCAATTGAGAATGAGTTGTTGGATAAAAAAGATTGTAAGAATTTGATCGATGAATTTGCTTCAAAAAATGCTCGGAGAATGACACTTTTCAAATGATTAGCATGTACTTTATAATTTTTGTGAATGTTTTTAATATGAAATTTATATAACAATGTCAATGTATTATCTATGGAATGCAATTTTACTTTTGTTTGGAAAAGAGGGCCCCCATTTTATATTGCGCACCGGGCCTCTTAAATGGCCGAGACGGCACTGGGTGCTGATAATAAAGGTCTATGCAATCGACATCAAGTCTCTTCAAGCTAGCCTCACAAGTAGCCCTCACATATGCAAGATCACCTCGCACCTCCATCTTCCCATCATCCATTTTTAATACCTCCTTTTAGAGCCTATTTCACAAGATATAAACCGTAAAATAATCTGCAAGTCATTACAGCATAATAATTTTCTCATAGACAATATAGCATGAGAAGTTGTATGTTAAATTGCCTGAATTTTATAATACAACTTCAAACATAAAATTAAGATGTAAACCAAACATCGGGAACTTTTGTAATGCAATGCCCTTCTAGCTTCTCCACGAGATGTAACCAACCAAACAAGTATCGCTGCAATTCTAAATTATCTTATATGTGCAGGAAGGTAATGAGATCAGAGTGTTAGAGTATATATTATATTCCTGAGCCTCAACCATCAGCTTAAGCTGAAGGTGATGGTTGAGGCCCAAGAATATAATATATACTCTAACACTCCCCCTCACATGAAAGGCCCTATGGGCTTGAAATGTGGACGCAGCACAGGCCTACCTATACTTGACGCGAATTAATTCCACTTAGAAGGGAAAGGGAGGTGAGATTCGAACAAAGACCTGTATGTCACGCTGGCTATGATACCATGTTAACCGGACCATCTCAACCACCAGCTTAAGCTGATGGTTGAGGCCCAGGAATATAATATATACTCTAACACAGAGCATTCGGCTTTTGTTCACCAAGCTTTCAATTAGAATGTTTTGTGGAGCACTATTTACAACACGCCGTCAATTCATCCCCCGATCAAGGGGAAATTCTACTTCTACCCAACGAGTAGACAACCTACTAATAATAAACCATGTGTGCTGAGTGATATTCCGTGACCTCAACTCTTAACAACTCTTTGATAGCGGTGGGTAGACAAATAAAGCTATTTTCATGCTCAATACCTTGCCATGAAAGGGCTGCCACGGGTCTCAATCATGTACTCATGTTGTTATACAAGTTACAACTTGAAACAATCAATCAAGAAAACATCAAACTATCAAAGGGTCTTCCGATTCATTTACATTACCCACAAGAGTTTCACTAATAAGACAGATTTATCCGGAAAACACCATTAAGGTCATGTTTACATCAACTTATTTCGATAAGTTACAGATAAAATAAGTTAAGTTTTAGTAAAAATAAGTACAGTTCAGTACTAATAAGTTTAATCCTTGAGAAATTTGTTAAAATTTCAGTAAAAATAAATTCAATTCAGTAAAAATAATCGTTCAACTAGTGAGGAACAGGGGAAATCTCAATATTTGACATTTTCATATAACATCCAAAATTAAAATCTATCAGATATATCTGTAGGCACATAAATTTATTAATGTGCCAGTCAAGTTATGTTTAGTCAAGTCAAATATTAATTTATTAATTTGACGGTCCGATTAATTAAATTAATTTGTTGACAATTTATCTAACCCATTTATATTATTTTAATTAATTTATTTAATTGAGTAAAACCCTCAAATGGGTCAAGCTATTTAAATAGTCATGATTATTTGGCCCAAAGTCCAATATCATCAAAACCCTAATTACTCTATATATAGAGTATCCTTCAAGGAGGAGGGGAATGATTTCTTTAAATCAACAAAGAAGAAAATTCAGAGCTCAAAAGCTCAACAAATTCTCTCCAAATCGACCGATCAGAGAGACTCAAACACATTCGAGTGAGCCTTACGTTTTGTCGGCCCTCATTCGAATACCTCGAACACATTCGAGTGAGTCTTACGTTTTGTCAGCTTTATTCAAATACATCCAAACAACGTTGAATCTAGTTGAAGTTTTGTCTACACTCGACTCCTTGACACTGTGTCATCGCTCAGCAGTGCAGCGCAGCGAATAGAATCAGAAGACTTATTTATTTTAATATAAACTTTTAATAGAGATTGTACTCATAAATTCAAATCAATAAAACTCATATTTTGTTACATTTATTTTAACTTGTCTCGTTGACCTTTTAGTTATAAAATTTGTGTTTCAATATCACAAACTTCTAATCACTTAATTATACAAAGAAAAGGACAAAATATAAAAAAATCAATATCATGTAGTCGATTTCAATAGTACACAATGATGAGGTGAAATTATACCTATACACATAGTTTCCCATGTAAACAACAATAAAAGATGAATCTTTGACACTTTTTTTTAAATACCCAAAAATCAAAACTTAACATAAAATTACTAACAACAAATTCTATAAACATATTAGTGGAAATTAAATACTTTTCCAGAATAAAATATTCAAGAGAACAAAAAAAATGGAACTTTGACACTCTCCTAGTTTTCTATAACAAAACACACAAATCGAGAGTAATACTATAAAATAATTGATCAAATATATAAGTAATTACAACTTTCACCAAAATCAGTAAAAGATAAATAGAACTAAAAGCAATAAAAAACAGAACCTTTGACTCTTTTCTCAACACCCCCAGAAATCAAAACTACAATCACAGCATAAAACTGCACTGCAATTAATCAATTCTTTTACTCCTCGTATCAAAATAAACGCAACGATTTGAAATAAAGTGAGAGGAAAAGTGTCAAACATGCAATAATTTAATACGGAGCAGTCACAGTTTTCAACTTTTAAAGAGGAAGAAAAGTGACATTCATGATCATGATATGATGAATCTTACCAAATTGACTAATGATGAAATCATTTTTGCTCAAGTGAATAATCACTGTGCATGTGGACTATGATGAAGAATTGCACCACGAGCCAAATTGTTATAAGCGTACCTTATCAGTGCGCACAGCACTCGAAATTGTATTCTCGTTGCGCCTAGAACAAAAATGAGTGTGCTATAATTCTCCAAATTCTACAATAGTCTATATATCATGATGCGAAGTGTAAAATTATTGTTGTACATTCAAGTTAAATAACATTTATATACTACACACCACACACACAACACCACACCCACACACACACACATCACACACACACACACACACACACACAACACATCACACACACACACACACACACACACACACACACACACACACCACACACACACAACATTATATATATATATATATATATTATATTATATATAAATTTTTGATGATATCACATTTTCTCTCATCGTATATGTATCAATGCATGATAAGCGGTGATAATCGTGATATTACAATTATTTTGTTGAAATTGGATACATTAATATTTTTTGCCAATTGTACGGAAATTAATTTGTACAGAGTTGATATTAATTACTCATAGTAGAAAAAGTTGTTGAGATTTCTTCAATTCTGCCTATAAAAGTCAACAAAAGCTGTGAGATTCTTCTTCAATCCTGCACAAATATTCCTGTAGTACGCTATCAGAGACGCCCTTAATGCTGCTCATGCGACACAGAATACAATGTTGAAATAATCTCTGGTAATTACATATACAGAATACAATTTTATCTACACTCTGAATGGGGGTAACTATACTGCAGTGAGCAGATTATAACAGACAGCACAGTACAATGAGTTAATGTACAGATATTGAACAGAATCAAACTTATGAAGTATTAATCAGCAACTTCCACCCATACACTTTCTTCAAGAGTTAAAAACTTGAAAAGGAACGATCATCAGATCTAATTAAATCTATTGGTTTTTTCTTATTCAAGAACACAATGTTGGTATGTATACAAGTATAAATTTTAATAAGCCATAGAATATATTGCACCAATGCAACTCAAGCAATTTGAGCATAGCTGTTCTATATGTTTGCTAGAAGATAAAGGTGGAGTATCTGCGTCCTGCCAAGTATAGGTTGTGCTCACACTTCTCTCACTTCACATTATCAGCGGAGGCAAATGACTCGAGTTCAGCCATTTCATCAGTGTAAGCTTCACTGACAAGGCAACGACATTTTGGTTCAGATTGTGATCTTGATTGTTTCTGGGATAGGACAAATCACCTCCTCGATGATGACCAAGCAAGAGCAAGTGTGATGCTGTGCACCCCTTCTTTGTGCCATTACTGACTCGTTCAAAACGTGTTTGTTGCTCAATTTCAGGTTGTAACTTGGTAATTCTACAGAGAATTTGCATAAAATAAATTTAAGCATATTAAGGATGAGAGAAGAATATGGGAAAGTGAAAATGAGGATACAAGACAAAAATCGATCTTATATAGGTTGGAAACCTTATATTAGAAGCTAAGGCAGAAACAGATGATAATAATGGATCTCCAATACTCAGATTTTGCCATATTCAATCAACGAGGTTTAGATTACATCCTTGATCCAAAAGAAACAATCAACTTATGCATGTCACTAACGTGAAAGAAGTATAGGACAATTAAACTGAAGCATTTGACATAAGGTAATAGTAATCCAAAAAATTAAAAGCTATCCGTTAAGACTATTATGTACAGGTTTGAAGTTTTTTAAAGAACTAAAAATTGGACTACTCTTAATATAAGAAGACTACTCTTAATCAATGTAACAAGAAAAAGATTATACAGTACACACACCTTTCGGAAGTCACCTTCAAAGAAAACTTCGGCAACCTTAGGCCCCACAGAATAGAATCCATGTCCTAAAGGGCTATAAGCCATAATCCCGATGCCAAGTTCTCTGTTCAATGTCAACGATATGGTTACATAGTCATATTAGCAATTAACTAATTCCAACTACTTGTCAAACAAATCAAAAAAACAATGACGGACTTACCTGCAGTTAGGAACTATTTCTTGCTCTAGATCTCGTGTCCACAAAGACCACTCCATCTGCACAACCGTTATGGGGTGGACAACATGGGCTCTCCTAATTGTTGCTGCAGAGGCTTCTGATAGACCAATGTATTTAATCTTTCCTTCTTCAACCAGTTTTTTTAACTCCCCCATCTGGACAGTGGACATAAGAAACATTATAAAAATAAAAGAATGAAATACTTAACAGAAACAGACTCCATAATGTTACAAGTCAGTTTATAAATGTAGCCATCACTTCTAACATATAATGACCTTTTGACCAATGAGAATGTTTACTAGCTGAAATGATGCATAGATTTGATTGATTATCGAAAGCAAAAGCAAAACAAGCCTAGAGGTAAACTTCAACCATATGGTATGGATACTGAAGCTCATGTGTAGCTACAAAGCTTGTATTCGGTGAAATGTTATCTCCTTCATTCTATGTGTGTGTGTAGACACCTGAAAATGTCTCCCCAAATGAGTGATCCGTGATGAAACATACCGCGTCTCGCGATTGTTTCGACTCAGAAAAGATTCTTTGAACTCACAAAAGTTGGAAATACGTGAGGTCGTACTCGGAA
>SNQN01009243.1:0-20686 GCA_008642245.1 Bassia scoparia
TGGATCCACCCATTACTTGCCACTACACTAGTGTAGTGAATAGTTTAGGTTTACAAATTTTATTTGCACGTCCCTCCCCCTTGGTTTAGTTCCAACGGCCTAAGGGGGAGCGTGTCAATTCCTGAAGTGTAGAGCATAACTGTGTCACACTGTTCATCATGCTCAGCATCATCTGATTCTTATCACTCAATTGCTTTACCAAAGCATATGTGGCTTGAACTAATTCTGTACTGGCCCCAACAAGACCTGCAAAAGTTTTTCCTACATCATTCATCCTTAAAACGCCACYTGTATATGCCATACCCTTCTGACCTATATTCTGATTGGTGAGATGAGACATGTTACATAATCTCCCATCATAGGAATTTTCTAATTTTTGAATATTAGGGTCAGCCATCCACCATAGGTCAGAGCATGGTTTCATTTCTCAACACATCAGATTAAGTGTCCAAGGACCATAGTAGGGAGGTTGATTGGAATGTGTTCAAGAAGACAAAAAATCAAAAACACTATCCATTAACCGTACACTCATTCGACCTTGTGCTCGAGTAAACACAATATTTGATGCTATTGTATGAAATATCCTCATGATTGGCTCCTATAAATGGACAATGGTGTACCCTTGCTTTGGATCCAAAGGATTATTGAACAATCTGGTCTGGATCTGATTTGTTGTGCCTTACWTTTCTTGGGCTTTGAACCCTTAGAAATGATTAAAGTAGACTGCTTCCTCTTCTTGTATGTAGTGAACTGGTCTGGTTGTGGTTCCTGCATCACTTCCTTGCCTTTTGAAGCCTCAACACCGTTCTTGTCAACCGTCTTCACTCGTCCACCCTTGCTTGCCACAACCTTATCACCCTCCTTTTCCCCCTCAACATCAACACCCTCCTTTTGTTTTGTCTTTTCTACTAGTTTTAGTGTGGTCTTAGGTGTGGAAATTTTAGGTTTTGTGTAGGTTTTGRGTGGTTGTTTTGTGATGGTTGGTTTTGTAACTTCCTTCTCAACCTCCTTCTGAACTTCCTTAACTGCTTTTGATGGCGGTTTCTTTAAGGCCACTTTCTTAGCCTTCATACCCTTTCTCATAACATCAATACCATCCTCTTTCTCAACCTCTTCTTCCACCTACTAATCAACCGGTTCTGACTCCTCAACTGGCTCCAAGTCCTTCTCTAGTTCAGACTCCTCCACTTTCTCAAACTCCTCTTGTTCCTTCGGCTTAGATTCCACTATCAKTTTTGGTGTAAGATCCTTTTGTTTTGGTGGGATTGGCTTTTTGGGAGTGGTGGTTTTGTGTTTTTAAGAGTTGTGGTTTTGACGGTTACTTTGGAGTTACCGCTTTTGTAAGGGTTGATTTTGTGGTGGATTTGGTAGTGGTTGATTTTGTGGTGGTGGTTTTTGAAGTTGTTGACTTCTTAGAATTTTTCCTAATCAGTGGTTGTTCCTCCTCTTCTTCAACCTCTTCCTCCACAACATCCTTCACCACTGTTTCAATCACTTCATCAATCGATTTCTTTGATTGTTTAGTTTCAATATCARGTGATTTACTAACTTCCTTTTCTACCAATCTAGTGCTTCTTCTCTTAGGGATAGACATGATGAGACTGCAATTTCCTCTGAATTAAGCACTTAAGGACTGAATAAAAACTTGAACAATTTTGGTTTCAAGAAATCGAGAGAGGAAATAAGAATACAGTAGTTAGGGTTTGTGAAACAATATATTGCCGAAGAAAAGGAAAGAAAATCAAGGAGAAAATATATGATTAAGAAAATAGAATGTGAAAAAAAAATTGATCACATGCAAAAATATATATAAGAAGGTAAGATTGATTTACAATGGGTATTTCGGAAAATTTCGAATCAATTATCCAGCCATCGCTACAATTAATTCCATAATTTGAAATTTTGAAAAAGAATAAAATAATTAGATATTAATCGCCTCAAGAAACTGGTTCCCAAATGGTTTGTCACTAGTCTGTGCAAATTCAAGCTTTATGTCAAGGTACCTTGAGTACTAGATTGATCAGTTCAACATCGCATAAGAAATTTGTGAGCCCTAAAAAGCAAAAAAGAAAATAGAAAAGAAAAAAAATATATACRAGGAAGATATCATTTGACTAGCCAAATGGACAAGTCAAGACCTAAGAGCTCATTGCCTAATTTTAATCATACCCAACAAGGTACAAAGCTTGATCAACACTTCTCTGCTCAAAGGTTTTGTACATATGTCAGCTASTTGATCTTCTGACCTGCAAAACTCCAACTCAACATTACCTTTTTCAACATTGTCCCTTAGAAAATGATTCCTAATCTCAATATGCTTGGTTTTAGAATGCTGGACAGGATTTTTTGAAATATTGATTGCACTTGTGTTGCCGCATAAAATTAGAACACCCCAAAACACCCCCCCAAAATCCTTCAGTTTTGTGGACTTTATCCACTAAGCTGAGCACAATCATAATCATCTGCAATGTACTCAGACAAGCGCTGTAGAAAAGGCAAAATTGCTTCTATAGATCCCCATGAGATGAGATAAGAACCTAAAGAAGTGGCGCGATTCCAAAAGTGCTCTTCCTACCACAATAAAACCAGTAAAGTCCACATCTGTGTATCTAATTTAGTTTCATATGCTCCCCTTTGGATACCACAGACATAGAATCTAGTACCATTAAATACCTTAATCCTCTTGACAACCTTTAGGTGAGATCTTTTAGGGTTCTTGAAATCTAGCACAACGACCCTACTGAAACACTATAATTCTGGCCACTTTCTGTCAAGTCAAGCAATAACCATCATACCTCTGTACAGTTACCCTCAACACATCCTCTTCCCTTCTACACAAGCTCAATTTTGAGAAGTTGAAATGGGTGTTGCTAAACCTACAGACCATATCTCTTCAGTAGTTCCTGTAATATTTTTGCTGATGGAATCATGATTCAATCTTGGTTTGCTGATTTGAAGCCCTAGGAAGAATCCAAGTCTCCCATCATACTTATTCCAAATTCACTTTTCAGCAAATCTGCAAGACTCATCACACAAATCATGATTAGTAGTGAGACACCTAAAAATGTCTCCCAACAAGAGTAATCAGTGATGAAACATACCGCGTCTCGCGATTGTTTCACTTAGAAAAGATCTTTTGAACTCACAAAAGTGAAAATACGTGGTCATACTCGGAACTATTGAGCAAAGGACAAATAAAATGGGCAAAAACATTTTTCTTTTATTATTAATTATTTTCTATTTTAGGTTTCTTTTCTATTTTAGGATTTTTTCATCACACTTCTTCACATTTTCTCTCACCAATATTTTAGATTATTTTTCTGATTTTTCTATTTTTCTATGATTTTTATAAGTTTTTATTACGTCAGAAAAATACCAAAAAAATACAAAATACGTAAAAAAAAACTCCCGGAAATACGTGAGAACCTTCTAGAACACTCTAGAACTCCTTGCTTGGAGAGCAAGGGTGTCTAGTCCTCGAATCAAGGAAATCACGAATAAAATCGGAGGAAATCAAAAATATTTCGAGGTTTTGAAATATATATACGCAATAGGCAGCGTATATACGCAGAGCCGTATATACGCAGCCCTCTCTATATACGCAGTCACCTGCGTATATACGCAGGACCTGCGTATATACGCAGGCCACCTCGTATATAGCAGCTCCCTCTGCGTATATACGCCGGGTTTTCCTCCCTCATTTTTTCCCTCGTGCCTATAAATACATGCTTGCCTTGCTCATCCGAAGACACACACAATTTTTGAGAAGAATACATCACTCTCTCTCTCTCTCTCTCAAAAACACTCTAACACATTCGTCTTAATTCAAAGCATCGATTCTCTTTCGATTCAACAAGCAAAACAAGGTTGAATTCTGAGATTACTAACCAATAATTCTCTTTCACTTTCTTTTAACTTGATTAACCAATTATTATGAGTTTTAAGTAATTTACACAATTTTAAAACCGACTTTTTAATCGTTCCATGTAAATAGTATGTTTCATAATGTTTCAATGTTTCATTTTTTGTTTTCATTCTTTCATTCATTTTCAATATTATTATACATTGTCAAATACTAACAATTTTATCCTTGTATAGCGACTCAAGGCGATAATTCATTGCGCTCGTTTTCTATCATAAACTAAACATTGTTTTGTTTGTCTTTATATAGCGATTCAAGGCGGAAGATTTGTTTCGCTTCGTTTTACAAACTAAGCTTTGTTTTGTTTGCAGATTTAGGGTAAGATCAGTTGTATATATTTTGAAGTTCTTATACTTCATATTGTCATTTTAGCAATTTGTATATATTTTGCTAAACAAAGACCGAAATTATGTGAATCACTTTAAAGTCAGATTAACTATGACAACCGGTTTTTAGGCACCCGTTTAACATGATTAATACAAATAGTGTCACAATTTCTAGTTAGGTAGTCTCTTGTGCATAATAGAAACACACTTTTTGTAGAACTCTTAGGTTAGTACGCTTCTAAGGTGCTAAAAAATGTAAGTTGTGTGCAATCCATAAATCGTGTTTAATGGAATTACAATGAGACCGAATAGAGGCCCGCTACATGCGGCGATTAGGTTACTGATTCAATCCGTACCATTGTCCCCGAACCCACGAGCTGTTACTTGATTGGACAGGGGGGCCATTGTTTGGCACTAACGTTTCGGAGCGTCCGTGAATAACCTTTCTAGCACAAGTGCGGACTCCCCTTACTCGACAACACTACCCCAACGCACCACGTGCGGGATCCGTGCTCAAGCCCACGCACAAAGCACCTCGATGTAGTACCAAGCCGCGCTGCCGCTATAACGCAGAGGGCGCGGCCCACGTCCTACAATTGGCGACTCATGGATAATCACCGTATAGGTGAAGTGGACAGACTTGAAAAGTCTCGTAATTCCTCGTATCACGCTTATGATTTTGCATTTGCATGTGTACCCTCCCGCCATGGTCACGCCTTAGCTCCTTGGTCTCAAATGGCATTATCTATGCTTTCCGAACCACCTAAGGGGTACTACCTTCGTTCATGTGGTAATGATCGCAGCTAAGCAAGTCCTATCCCGCCCATGCCGTGCTTGCACAGTGTACTGATGCGTCGGTGCAATAGGTATCTTGCCATACATCCTAATAGGCAAGTGGTGCAAAACTGGAACCAAGCTCTGCCTTAGGCAGTGTACACTCTCTGACTTAACCTAGACCGACCATCAGTTGGACCCTGTCATCACGTGTCTATGTAATATAGTGCATGTATGGGTCCTAGCCATTGTACATCTAGTACCTAAACAACACTTACATATAGTCCATGGTCATCTATTTAAGGTTCACATCATCTGCATTTCATAGGCCCATAGATGCTTTATTGACTATCAACCTAAGTCTTGACCATAGTTCACTAGGACTTTGTCCTTCAAACTTTCGACCTAGTCCACATAGACTCTGACCTTGAGTCTTGGACCCATTGAAAACTAGACGGTAGGCACAACTTTACCTTAGACGTTGACTGTTAGACTCCACATTGGTTTTGACACTTACCTTCAGCCTAATATAGTCGACCCTAGCGTGACCTAACCACTTAGGACATTGGCATATTCATACGATTCTCACGAATCGTTTGTGCCCTTTCAAACAAGAAAAAAAAAAAAAAAAAAAAAAAGCAAAAAATTCAACAAAAAAAACAAGATATTTCAAAAAACGAAAGGCACCTTCATTCATACATTCATTCTAGGAAAGATGACCATGGAATAGGACATGCATTTAGCATCCGCATCCATGTTATCAATAATGGACCAAGAAGTTCACTAAGATTCATTTCTTTTGAGAACAGGTGAATTCATCTCCAACCCTTGCTCGACCCAAAGAGTTTGGCCCTCACGCCAATCCAAACCTAGCCTTCCTTCCAAACCTTCATTACCCAATCCAGCACCTAACACCACAAATGCCCTCACCAACAGAAAAACTCCAAAAAACTTTGACCGAGCCAAGTTCAACGCATTAAGCTAAGATCAAGAGTGACCTCGAGCACTTCCTTTGACAAGATGTTTTGAAAAGGCAATCCAGAAAAGCCACCGACGCCCAACCTCTACCAAACCAACCCCTTGACCCAAACCGTTTTAACCAAACGCACGAAGATGTCTCAACCGAAGACATTACCCAAGTTCAAACCGACTGGACGACCCTCGATTCCATAAAAGGATTTAAGACCACCATGGCACTAAAGGATTGACTCGCCTTGTTTCCAATGTCTTTCCCCTTTCTTAGGAACCGATATGTTCAGAATGGTTCTTTTCACTCCTTGAGGAAAGAATAGCTCTACTTGGAAACATCATCACCGTCATGCAAGATACAAGTAACATTCAGGACCCAAACTCTCCGAAGCTTGAATCCTTAAACCAGGGAAAGAACGAGTGGTTCACCCACCTATTCTGGACTACTGGAGAGGAGTTGCTGCCCCATAGTTTCCGCTCCTTCACTGAAGAAGAGATTTCAAACGACCTTCATTCTGCCTTCCAGCCGGATACCAAAGATACATCTCAAGTATCAGAGGCGTCTTACCACATTCGCAAAGTTCTACGACATTGGACGTGGACATAGAGAATGATGTTCTTCAATCCACATGAGTCTAGCTGAAGTCTAGCTTTAGACGATCGGAGAGCCCTTTTCCCTATAGTACTAGTATCATTCTTTTTCCATATTCGGGTCTATTCATTAGTTTAGATCAAATTCTGCAATTTAGCCATCTATTTGTAATAAATTATATTTGTTTTAATAAAAAGTTCTGTTTTCTCATCCTCTGTAGCCCTCCATATAGTTTGTGCTTCTAACTTTATGGAATCAAATTAATAATCGACCCTCACAATTCAATTGACATTGCCCAAGAGAGGCCTTCTTATCAATAGCTTCCACAAAACAACCTCCCTCTCCATTCCTTCATCATATTAAAATCAACCTTGCAAACCCTAGTTGAAGCTTATAAAACACTTCATTCAGCCTATCTTTCTTTCATCACCACAATCTGCCTAACCCTTTGACAAAACGTGCGTTAGGAAAGACATGTGCACAAAAGAAAAAAAGAGAAAAAAAAAGGGCCAAAAACAAAAAAAAAAAAGCAAAGAACAACAGTCATCCAAATGCAATGCAATGTCAAAATCCAATGCAAATCCAAAGTTCAAAGCCCAATTCAAACAAAAAGCAAAAGTCTAAAAAGCCACACTGCCACGCCGTGGTCACTTCATGATCATCGAGCCTTTCTCAACCCTCAAACCACAGCCTCACATTACCACCACAAAAGCCCTCTCACATGAGTCATTGTCCAAACATTCATCAGAGAACTACGACGTCTGATTCCGAAAGGATACGTAGGAAGCCTCTTCTCGAGGTCCGACCCAATAACCCAATAATTCAATAACATTCTGAGGTCCATTATATAGTTTGATTCCCTTAAATCATGAGGGCACAGATTCCTAAGTGTAGCACCCGACATAGACTCGAGCTGAACCAACATTCATCTAGCCAACCATATCAATCCCACATTACTTACCCTTATCACCAATTTTAGCCTTGTATATTCCTTAACCTTTTAGCCTATTCTTTCATACACTTAAGGGGCTCTCCTCAACTCTTTCCTTAGGCTATCTCTCTGTAGCAGTCATCTGGCATTCTCCTCAAAGCATCCATCCTGCAGCATTTCCTCATGTCTCTCCTCATGCAGCATTCAGCTCAAAGTTACTGATTTGGGCAAATCAAATCACATCTCTCATTCTTACCATTACCACCACAAAAAAGCTAAGCTTAAAGCCCATGACTCCACAAAATTCACTAGCCTTACCTTATTTCATCAACTATTGCCCTAACCTCGAAAGCTCATCAACTGGGCTCACCACTAAATCCAAACCATCAACACCACAAACTAAGCCATTCCCACACACCAACCCCATGGTTGGGGGCTCACTGGCAATCAACAAGCATCGCCTTTGCTCGAATGGGGCTGAGACGGCTCCATCCCGCAATCCAAAAAAGCATCTTACCATTAGTCAATTTCCTTGTCATTTCATGCATTAGATCTAAGAATAGACTTGCATACATATAAGCCATTGCAAACACTTCATAAGCATCATTGCGCATTAGATTACATACATCATCATGCATATGCATCCTGCACAAACCACATTACACATTGCACATTACACCTTGCACCAAACTCAACACGAGCTAGGGCCCCAACTTACATGCATTTGCCTGCACACGCCTAATACGGCATTCATCGCTATACGCCGATTGTTGCTACGCGCAACATTCTTCCCGAAAAAGCCAAAGGGTCAGCCGTAGGAAGGTTTCTGAGAACGAGGCGCTTCCGAAGGAATTCATTATCACAGCCTATACGGCATTCATCGCTATACGCATTGTTGCTACACGCAACATCTTCCCGAAAACCAAAGGTCAGCCTAGGAAGTTTCCTAAAGAACGAGGCGCTTCCGAAGGAATTCATATCACAGCCTATACGCATTCATCGCTATACGCGATTGTTGCAACACGCAACATTCTTCCCGGAAAAGCCAAGGTCAGCCGTAGGAAGGTTTCCTGAGGAACGAGCGCTCCAAAGGATTCATATCATCACTCACATGCCTATACGGCATTCATCGCTATACCGATTGTTGCTACACGCAACTTTCCCCGAAAAGCCAAGGTCAGCCGTATGGAACCTTCCGAAGAGAACGAGCGCTTCCGACGGAACTTACATTACGTCTTCCCGAAAAGCCAAGGTCAGCCGTTAAAGGCACATACATCACAACTCCCCCCGAAAAGCCAAGGTCAGCCGTAGGGAACTTTCCGAAGGAAGAGCGCTTCCGACGGAACTTTGCATTATTCCTCCCGAAAAGCCAAGGTCAGCCGTAGGGAAGCATCTACATCATTCTCTTTTCCCGAAAAGCCAGGTCAGCCGTAGGGAAAAGCTACCCTGAGGAACGAGCGCTTTCGAATATTCATCACCTCATTTTCTCCTGAAAAGCCAAGTCAACCCGTAGGGAGAAAGCACCCGAGGGATCCAGCGCTTCCAAGGGCATAAAACCGCATGAGGCCTAAGAACAGGTAAAATACCTTTTTTGCAGTACCGGCCCCAAAAGGCTGACTCAGGGTTACAAATCGTCTTGAGTTGCTCTCTCCCAAATCAAATACTTTGACTTCGTCTTACGAGATTTTCGTCTCTTCCAGACTCAGTCAAAGTGGGGCTTCTTTCACACGACAGCTGCCTTTACAACACTTCGGTTTTGGAATTTTCTCCCGCACCAGAAATTCCATATTATGCCACACTTCGGGTCTACGATTTCTCCCGCTATAAATCCAGCCACAAGCATCTTTCGGTCTTGAATCTTCTCCCGCTACCAGAAGTTCCTTCCAGCAACATCTTCGGTCTTGAAACTTCTCCCGCTACAGAATTCCGTCAGCACATCTCCTGAAAACCCCAAGCGTCAGCCGTAGGGAGAAAGCCGCCGAGGATCCAGGCGCTCCAAGGCATAACACCGCATGGCGTCGCAGGTAACAGGTAAAACTAACCTTTGTTTGCACCTGGTACCGCGAAAAGGGTAAACTCAAGGTCGCAGAACGTCTTGAGTTGCTCTCCGCTCCCGAATCGAATACTTTGACTTTCGTCTAACGAGACTATCGTCTCTTCAGACTCAGTCAAAGTGGCTTCTTTAGACACCTAAAAATGTCTCCCCAAAAAGTAATCAATGATGAAACATACCGCGTGTCTCCGATTGTTTCGACTTAGAAAAGATGCTTTGAACTCACAAAGTTGAAAATACGTGGGTCATACTGGAACTATTGAGCAAAGACAAATAAAAAGGGCAAAACATTTTCTTTTATTTATTTTAATTATTTTTCATTTTTAGTTTTCTTTTCTATTTTTAGGATTTTTTCATCACACTCTTCACATTCTGAGCTCACCCAGTATTTTTAGATTATTTTTCTGATTTTTCTACATTTTTCTATGATTTTATAAGTTTTTATACGCAGAAAATACCAAAAAAAAAAACAAAATACGTAAAAAAATACTCCGGAAATACGTGATCCTTCTGAACACTCTAGAACTCCTTGCTTAGAGAAAGGTGTCTAGGTGCCTCGAATCAAGGGAAATCACGAATAAAATCGAGGAAATCAAAATATTCGAGGTTTTGGAAAATATATATACGCATAGGGCAGCCTATATACGTAAGCTGGATATACGCAGCCCTCTGCTAATACGCAGGTCACCTGCGTATAACGCAGACCTGCGTATATACGCAGGGCCACCGCGATATATTCGCAGGCCACCTGCGTATATACGCAGCTCCTCTGCGTATATACGCAGGGTTTCCTCCCTGTTTTCCCCTCGTGCCATAAATACATGCTTGCCTTGCTCAGTCGAAAGACACACAATTTTCGAGACATACGTCCACTCTCTCTCCTCTCTCAAACACTCTAAACACATTCGTTCTTTGATTCAAAGCATCATTCTCTTTCATTCAACAAGTGAAAACAAAGTTTAATTCTGAGATTACTCACCAATAATTCTCTTTCACTTTCTTTTAACTTGATTAACCTATTATGAGTTTTAAGAATTACACAATGTAGAAACCGACTTTTAATCGTTCCATGTAAATATGTAGGTTTTCATAATGTTTCAATGTTTCATTGTTTGTCATTCTTTTATTTCATTTCATTATTATTATTACTTGTCAAACTAACAATTCTTATCCTTGTATAGCGACTCAAGCGAAAAGATTCATTGCGCTCTTTTTCATCATAAACTAACATGTTTTGTTTGTCTTTATATATAGCGATTCAAGGCGAAATGTTTCACTTCGTTTTACAAACTAACTCTTGTTTTGTTTGCAGATTTAGGTAAGATGAGTTTATATATTTTGAAGTTCTTATACTTCATATTGTCATTGTTGTACAATTTGTATATATTTTGCTAAACAAAGACCGAAATTATGTGAATCACTTTAAGTCAGATTAACTATGGACAACCGTTTTTAGCACCGTTAACATGATTAATACAAAGTGTCACAATTTCTAGGTTAGGTAGTCTCTTGTGCATAATAGAAACACACTTTTGTATAATCTTTAGGTAGTACGCTCTAAGGTGCTAAAATGTTAAGTTGTGTGCATCCAATAAAGTGTTTAATGGAATACAATGAGACCGAGTAGAGCCGCTACATGCGGCGATGGTTACTGATTCAATCCTACCATTCCCCGAACACCACGACTGTTACTTATTGACTGGGCCATTGTGTTTGCACCAACGTTTCGGGTCCGTGAATAACCTTTCTAGGACGTGGCGACTCCCCTTACTCGACAACACTACCCCAACGCACTCACTGCGGGATCCTGGCTCAAGCCCACCGCACAAAAGCACCTCGATGTAGTACCAAGCCGCGCGCCCGCTATACGCGAGGGCCGGCCCACGTCCTACAAGTAGCTCCGAACAAAATATCATTAACATATACTGAACCAGTAATAGATCAGTTCCATGTCTTTTAAGAATATGTCTTCTCAACCAACCTCTCTTATAGCCATTTTCTAAAAAAAAACTAGAAGTCTCTATACCATGTCTTAGAACTTTTAGACCATAAAAGAGTTTTGTCAAGTTTAAAAGCATGTTGACAAGTCATTATCCTCACACACAAGTTTCTACATAAACATCTTCTTTCAAATAGCCTAAAAAAGCTGTCTAACATCCATTGAAATAGTTGAAGTCATATGAGCCGCAGAAGAAATTAAGATCCTGATTGCTTCAAGCCTGGCTTACTAAGCAAAGGTTTCATTGTAATCATTCATTCCTATTATTAAACCTTGAACTACTAGCCTAGTTATTACTGACTATAATACCTGAATCACCCAATTTGTTCTTACACCCATTTAGTCCAATAACAGACATATTTTCCTTCCTAGGTTCAAGATGCCAAACTTGATTTCTCTTAAACTGATTGAGTTCATCTTGCATGGCTAGAACCCAATCCGGATCTGTTAAAGCAACTTTATAGTCAGTCGGTTCAACATTTGAAAGAAAGGAGTAGCAAGCACAAAAGTTTTGTAAAGTAAAGTTCCTAGTCTGCACCCCTTTGCTCATGTCACTAATGATAAGATCAGTGGGGTGAGAGGACTTATMCAAAAGATTTTTTCATATCAAAGTTTATATTTGTGCCTCCCAATGTTGAACCTGGTMTGGTACGGGTTCCCCTATTTCATTGTTATTTTGAATGAGTGAACCAGTTTTCATAGTGATCTCAACCGCATCACCTTCATATGGTTGAGCCGATGAGTCATTATCTTTTTCCATTACCTCGTGAGCTAATTGATTCTGTGTTGTACCAGACTCTTCCCCTCTAGGAGAGTTGTGTGGTGAGCCTAGTTCAACACCTTCTCCTTCCTCAGGTCCTATAAAGTTCAGTACACCAAACTCGAATTCATCAGCATCATCAATCTGCACATGCTTGTTGAACATGTTAGTATCAAACAAGACATGGATACTTTCTTCCACACACAAGGTTCTTTTGTTGAACACTTTGTATGCCTTGTTGTGTGAAGAGTATCCAACAAAAACTGCCTCATCACTCCTATGGTCATATTTGTCCAAATTGGTTTTACCATTATTGTCCACCAAACATTTGCACCCAGAAACGCSTAAATGTGCAATGTTTTATTTTCTTCCCCTAATGTGTTTTATTTACAAGTGATCTCAACATTACCCTRTTTAAAATATAGCACGCAGTACTCACAGCTTCAGCCCATGATTTTCGAGGTAAACCACTCTCTAGAAGCATTGTTCTTTCCATTTCTTATAGAGTGCGATTTTTCCTCTCAACTACTCCATTTTGTTGTGGAGTTCTGGGAGCTGAGAAGTTGTGAGTTACACCATGATCATTATAGTAGGTTACAAAGTTGACATTGTCAAATTCAGAAACATGATCAGACCGGATAGAGACCAGTTGATGATTAATCTTGTATTGGACTTGTTTCACCAAGATTTCAAATTCTTCAATAGTTTCATTTTTAAATTACAAAAATATTGTCCAAGTATAACGAGAGTAATCATCAACTAAACAAACACATAAYTATGACCATTTCGACCTGCACACTCATGGGCCCACACARATCCATGTGCACAAGTTCGAATGGTCAAGTAGTTCTTAAAACCTTCTTTGGCTGAAAAGAGGACTTAGAAAAGTGGCACTAGTCTTAGGAATTAGACTCATGAATTTTATGTAAATATTATTGTGTCGAAACCCCTTGCAGACCAGTTCCTTTGTTTCAGTGTTGAGTATGTGACAAAGATTGGTTTCAAATTTAACATGGTTTGCTTTGTGACATAGTTGAGAAATGCTCAAGAGGTTATCTTTTAAACCTTCAACAAAATATACGTTATCAATCGCTTTTCAAAGTGTCTTACCAACCTTACCTATATATACGGGCGTCGGGGCGTCACCGGGCCGGATTGGGTCCGGTTCCTCTGCCCCGAGGGGTACAATTAGTTGATGACTCGGATTTTTCCAGAATTGAATTCTTGCTTTTGCATAGTGTGAGTATGCCTAGAGTTATGTGTTTATACCCGAAATGAGTAGAGGAAGTTGCCACCGCACTTCTTTCGGGAAGTTGTGGAACCCGGTTTAAGCCTTGCCTATAATTGCGTAAAGCAAGGCGAAGGACTCCATGTCTGGTAGTGCACCAAAGATCTCGATTAGGGGAYAAAGGTAAGGGTGAAGTAGTGCACAACACCCCCCCATGTCTAGCGGCCTCTACTCGATCATTGCGAGTCCATTGCCAAAAAGACAACAACAAAGATATTTCCATTTTAACCCTAAGCATGCAAATTACTAGGCGGGTTATTTAACGTAAATAGTTGCATATAGGACTAATTTGTTGTTGCGGCATGTGTTGTTTAGATCCGTACGAAAAGGTGCCTAAAAGCCAATTTGTCCAAGAAATAGTCTTATTAGGCGTGAGAACATGTAATTTGCCAGTCTTGTTTAAGACATAATAGTTGTTGTGATTCAAAAGCATGCAAGCATTCAACAAGAATTAAAGTTGTGCCTAATGTTGATTTTAATTCATGTCGAATAGTTGTTAATCAATATTACTTGCAAATTACATAAAAAGCCAAATTTCTAACAAACATGCAAAAGGGGGTTGAGAAATTGAGACATTGGCCTCATACTAACCTTGCAACACAGTGCTTTCGATTGAGAACGATGCTTTGGACCCTTAAGAACCCTTGTAGCCTTAGAAGAACTCTTAAGAACCTTTAAACAACCTTTGAAAGAGACCTTTAAATTGTATTTGATGTGTAAAAGAATTTCCAAACAATTTGTGAATTTGAATGCAAAGTAAGAGAGTATTTGAGAGAGAAGGAGGAGAGAAACGGGTTGAATGAGGGTGTATAACGTGTGTATGTGAGGCGTGAATGTGCAGATCAAGGGCCAGGGTCTTGTATTTATAAGAAAAGACCAAAAAAGGAAGGAAAATTGGGCGTAATTACGTGCAAAATTGGGCGTCATTGCGCCCAGGTCCTTTCCCCGTTTTCTRGTCCAAACTTGCCTTATTTGCAATATTTGTCATTTTTAAAAAAGGAAGATAATTATTTGTAGATTCCACGGGAAGCAAGATTGCATGAGGAATTGTGGGGATGAATATTGACTATCTTTGGCAGCAATCTAGGACCCARAAGGTTCCGAAAGCTTTCGTATCACTCGATTTTGCATTTTGCTTAAGAAATTCATAAATATTAAACCATAAATCGAAAAATTATCGAAAAAATATGTACAAATTCCTTGTAAAATTTAGTAGTTTTATTTAATTTCATAATTTTTGGAGTTGTGCTGATAATTTAAATAATTATTGCAAAGTTAATTAAATTGCCGGAAACTCTGCAAAATTGCAAAAATTCTAAGAAAAATTCATAACAATTACCATACCACTAAAGCACGTCGTTTCGTGTGGCGATTTAGGGGAAGTTATTAAGTTACTTTAAAAAATGCTCTCTTAGACTTCTATAAATGCCCGTACTTCACTTAACATAATGCTCACAAAATCTTCTACTCTCTCTCTCTCTCTCTCTCTCTCTCTCTCTCTCTCTCTCTCTCTCTCTTGCTAATCCCATTCTCTCCTTTTCTATCTTAAAAAATTAATGGTATTGAAAATGGATATCTGTGGACCCCTAAATATGTCCCCCCAAATTGAACAGCCAATGAAGAAAACTATGAAACTTTGAAATAGATTTAATTCCAAAAGTTGCAATAAAATTCCRTAAACCATACCCATTTGCACATGTTAAATTAAAGTTGAGTTTGAAATCATATGCCGAGGGCCCAATAACAGGCGGAAAATAGTTATTTTAATTATTTTCTATTTTTAGGGCATTTTTCTTAGCAAAAACAATTTATTGGAGTTTTTCTTAAAAATTCATTTCTAACATTTTTATTCTCAACTATTATTATCTCAATTTTTTTAGTTAATCGATACTTTTTTCAATAATTCTCCTTTTATTCTATGATTTTTATAAGTTTGTGAAATAATCTGTCAACAATAAAACTTTCGGAAATATCTTAGATAAATTCAGAAATTCGGGAGTGATCCGAAATATTTTAAAAAGATTAATCATGACTGCAGAAGAATAATCCTAAAGTGGATAAAGATAATTCGAGGTAAACAAATTATCCAAAAACAATCAAACGAACGAAAAAGATTAAAAAAATGTGTAGAGCTATATACGTAGGAGCTGACATGGAGCCATTGGTCAGCTCCAATGTATATACCTTAAATGAGCGTATATACCTTCTCTCAAGCGTATAAATGCTCCCGTACTCCGTATATATGCTTCCCCAAGCGGTATATTGCGATTTCTCTTTTGATATCTATCCTTTCCAAAACACCAGTATAAATACATGCCTCGCGTTTGCCCTAACAACATCAACGAATTCTCTTTGCTTAGTGCAATTCAAGAGCCTCTCTCTCTCAAATCCACTCACCAAAAAATACTAATCATTCACAACATTTCCAGTCTCCCGACTTCGGAGTCGTTTCTTTGCGAATCTAGGTACAAATTATGAGCTATTCAATATAACGTCTCTCTCTCCTCTCTCTCCTCTCTCTCCAGGTCATCTCTCCTCCTCTCTCTCCGCGTCTCTCTCCTACGCCCTCGCTCTCATTCTCGTCTCTACTATCTCTCTTCTATCTCTCGCTCTCTTTCTCTTCTCTTTTTATTATTGATTTTGATTAGTATTAATAACCTTTCCCTTTATTCCTTTTCAATTTGAATCATGTAAATTCATTTGTTTTCAATCATTTTCGCCTTATCGCAATTGTTTTAATCGTAATTTTCAATCCTAACGATCTCTTTTGTTGTGATAAGTGATTCAATTGGAAGCAAAGCTTTGATACACTAACCTTTGTATTCTTTTGTGTTGATAGTGATACAAGGTAAATTAATTTATACATATTTGTGTTTACGATTCCTGCATATGTACTATTGTCATTATTTATTATGCATGAGACGCCTTTGATTGCTTAAACAACACCGGAAATTTTTTGAATCACATTAAATTCAGATAATTCATGGACGAACGAATCCTAAGCACCATATTAATTTGATTAATTTGAAGTGGTCACAAAATTTAGGCTAGGTAGTGATATGTGCATGATAGAAACTCACTCTTATAATAGTATTCTAAGGCTAGAGTGCTTCCTAAGGATGAAATGGTTATGTTGTTTATGTATCYAATGAATTTGATCAAATGGAATTACAGTGAGACCAAGTAGAGGCCACTACATGCAAGCGGATTGGGTCAAAGATTCATTCTATACCATGTCCCCGAACCTATGACTTGGTTAATGGATCAAACTGTGGGGCCATTAAATTGGCACCAATGTTTCGGCTGTCTGTGATTAACATGTATAGGCACGGTGGCGATTCCCCACTTGACAACACTCCCCCAACGCACTCATGTGCGGGATCCGTGGCTCAATCCCACGAGCAAAATCGACGTAGGATAAGGCCTGATAAGGGCACACGCYTTCAACATTGCGTCTACTTTTAGGCGTGGTACCCTCTTGACCTAACCCAAACCGAACATGGTCAACTTGTAGTCATGTTGTATATGTGTACATTGTATGGGCCCTAGTCATCGTTGTTGACCCACGTTCACAGACAATTTCTTATAGTCCATGGTCATCATTTAGTCCACATCACAAAGTCCTAATCACATGTGCATATCATACATTCTCATGTCAATCGATGCCCTTTCCAAAAAAACAAAAAAAGAAGAAAAAAAACAGTTTTCATTTTTTTAAAAAAAAAACAGGAAGGGTGCCTTGCATCATCATACATGCATTCTGTGAAAGATGACTATGAAATTAGGACATGCATTTGCATTTGCATTCTTTAAAGACCAAGGAAATTCACTAAGGGTCTAATTCTTTTTGAAACATGTGAAGTTGTAAACATAGCCCTTGCTCGGCCCTAAGAACTGTCTGTTTGAGCCCCCAAGCCCAATCCATCYTTCCAAGCATTATCCTTCCAAGCCAAGCCCAGTCCATCCTTTGAAGCCAAGTCCATCCCTTCAAGCCCAATCCATCTTTCCAAACCCAACCTTTCCTAACTTCCAACACCACCAGGCCCATGACCTTAACACCACAAAATTTCCTCTAAAAAWKAATGGATCCAAAACTTTCTGACCAAGTTCAAGAGCTAGCCAAGGCCATGCAACCATTTCAACTAAGATCAACGACATGGTACGAACCTCAAGCTCTTACTTGGCCAAGCTAGTTGAAAAGGTAATCCAAAAAGCCGTTGACCCCACCTTTCACGAGGACTCACCTACACTTGATCCCAGCCTTTGTTCCAAACTACCCAAGACATTTTAAGCCAAAGACATACCCAAATTCAAACCAATCGATGATCCCCCAAGTCCATCTCAAGGGATTCAAGACCACCATGTCACTCAAAAGAATCGACCATACCCTTTTCTAAATGGTCTTTCCCCTCTCTTTGGAACCAATATGCCAAAATGGTTCTTCTCGCTTCCTAAAAAAAGAAACGGATACTTGGGAAATCATCGCCTATGCATTCATGACGCGATATAAGGGTAAAATAAAGACCCAAACTTCATTCCRAGAGCTCAAGATTCTTATGCAAGGGGGGAAAGAGGAGTTCACCGCCTATCTAGCTAAATGGAGAGAAGTTGYTGCCACACTAGTTTCCACTCCCACTGAAGAACAGATGGACAAAACCTTCATTCACGGCCTTCAGCCAAAGTACAAATATTATCTAAAGTACCGAGGCCTCACCACTTTCATAATGGTTTACAACATTGGAATAGTCATAGAGGACGATCTTCTTAAGGAGACAACCGAATGGTAAAAAAAGAGTTAGTTCGGATCCTAACATTAAAATTGAGTCGGAGTGTCCCTCCACCTAGACCGTTTGTCATGTATTTTTTCCTTTCGAGTCTATATCATTAGGATTAGGATTTATTTATACATTTAGCCTGCATTTAATGAATTCATTCGAAAACAATATAAATTTCATTTTTTCATTCCTTTTTTAACCTCCATATAGTTTGTATTATTAACTTTAATGGAACCGAACTAATTGGAAGAGTGGATCTCAGAATCAAATTAACTAGAGGACATTTCCAAGAGAGGCCATCTTTCTCAAGCTGCACAAAAAAATCATTCATTTCCCATCACTTGTATTTTCATTCAATCCCTTGCAACCATTTGAGCCATAAAACACTTTCACTATGCCTATCTTTCTATCATCACCCACATCTACCTAACCCTAGGGAATTCAAATAGTGTGATGTGTGCAAAAACAAGTAAGATCCAAAGTGAAAAAAATGAAAAAAATTCAAATTCAAAATTCAAATTGCAAATTCAAAATTCAAATTAAAAATCCAAGTTCAAATAAAAGTTCAAATGCAAAAAATCAAAAGCCCTCACATTACGAGGCATTGTCCTTAACCAAGTTCAAAACCATGGGGGCTACATTGGGAATTTTGAGCCTTTTTCCTTTCTTTCTTGGCCCTTAACCATAGCCTCACATTACATCCACAAAAGCCCTCTCACACGAGGCATTGTCCAAATCATCAATAAGAACTACAACGGTCTGATTGCAAAAGGATACGTAGGAAGCCTCCTCGCTCTCGAGGTCCGACGCAATACCCAATAACATTCTGAAGTCCACTCTTCTAGATGGTTTGACTCCCTTAATGTTGGTAATACAAATTCCTAGCATAAAATGCGACATACACTCGAGCTTGAATCAACATCATGTAACTAACCACTTCAATTCCACATCCACTCACCTCTAGTCACAAATTCTAGCCTTTTCATTTCTCGAACCTTTAGCCTATTTTTTCACACACCTTGAGGGACTCTCGTCAACTCTTTTGTAGGCTATMACATTGTAGTAGTCTCCATGCATTCTCTTCGAAGCATTACATYGAAGCATCTCGCATTCCCTTGCTCTCTCCTCACATAGGCGATCAACTCAAGTCACCGATCTAGAAACTCCAAATCACATCCCAAAACCTCATCCCTTACCTTTACCACCACCAAAAGCTAAGTCGAAACCAATAACACTGAGTTTTGGTAACGRTTAGATCTTTGGGGACGGGTTTTGGTAACGGTTTTTAAAACCCTTGGCTTATATATTCTATGGCAATGCTTTTATGGGGCTATAGCAACGGTTAACATTAAACTTATCTATTGTGGCGGTGGGTGAAATTTTTGGTAAAAAAAAAAAATCAAACCCTCATTCTTGCATTCTCTCTCAGCTCATACGACATGCTCCCACTGTCATTCTCGCATTCTCTTCTCTCTTCGAAACCTCCATCACTCAAACCCTCATTCTAACCTTAATCCTTCAATCTCTTTCATCCAAATTTTCATTCCACTCATTCAATGGCATTTTCGAGAAAATTATGGGTCAGTTTTTAATTTGATTGATTTTTTGGGTAATTTTCTGCTCAATTTTCCGTTTTGTGGGTAAWGTTTGATGCACTTGTGGGCAAATTTTTAGGTATAWTGYSGCCAAATTTCAGAGCWTTTTKTTGGAAAAAATTTCAAGTATCTTGGGTGAATTTCTCTTGCATTTTGTGGGAGATTTGTGGGCGAATTGAAGCGAAAAATCTGCTCGTTTTGTCAAGATAATTTCGGCTCTTGTTTGTTGATAATTTTGTTTCTTGTTTTTGGGATATATCGCTTTGTTTTTGTGGGCAATGATGTTTAATTTTTTCTGATTTATTTAATTTGATTTCGTGTTTTTTTTCAAGTGTATTTCATGCTGCAATGTTGTTTTGAGCTTGTAATTATGCTAGTCACTTCATAATCTCACTTTAATCTAATTAATGTTTTAATCTTTTTGTCATGGTGAAATAGCATATTTCAAATGATGAGCATTTGAAGGAGATAGGTGAATTTTCTTTGTTCTTACTGGTTACATTTGTGACTAGTTACTTCAACAGCTAGAATTCTCATCTATTTACCATGCTTGTGCTAAGCTGTGTTATGAGTGTTGCAAAGGCAAGTCGAAAGTAATGTTTTTGTTGTGGTGATTGTTATACTCCTAGCCTGATATATATATATATATATATATATATATATATATATATATATATATATATATATATATATATATATATA
>SNQN01009245.1:16044-26088 GCA_008642245.1 Bassia scoparia
TATTCCTAGCAAATTTCATATGCCTCCTTTGTTTTGCTTTAATTGCAACAAACACAAATGAGTGAACTCCTAGGCAAAACTTTTTTGTGAGAGGAAAGTGGGGCCTATGATAAAAAGGAAAGAAAACTTTCGTTGCATTTAATTCGAAATTTCTATTTTTGGGTAATTTTTGCAACTAAAAAGAAACGAAGGAAGTAGAAACATTTTTCTAATGGCAAATCATCTTCACCTAAAAGCATATCAAACAGTGAGTGGATAATAACTGATAGATAACATTGTTCATTATTGTGTTCAATTTAATACGGGCAGTATTAGTTTCTGCTAATAAGGGTCATGTTCAAACATCATCATGGAACTTCTAAATGTTCTAACTGATGAAAACATATAGCATAGCACAAAAGCCTTTCTYTCCCTCTTGTTTTTTCACTCTTACACCTCATCTAAGACAAAAGCTCATCTTCACCAACTAGAGCGATATTGAWGTATTGAACATTCCAAAATGGTCAGCAATAAATGTRMTTTAAGTGRCTACTTTAAAGTTTAAACCACAATTACTGAGTCCCATAGCACAAAAACACATTGTTSTCTAACAGTCAATCACAAAGGTACAAGAACAAAGCCAACCTAAAGGAGCTGGAAACTAGATAGGCTAACATAGCCTGATAGCCTCATGTTCTAAACTGGAAGTTCTCCTAGGTAAAATTTCAAGTTCTTCACAAGTCTCTCTACAAAAATCATCAAACAGTTACACAGTGGACTATCAGAGAGATATGGTTCTGGAAAGAAATAAACCAAATTAACATGATTCACTTTAAGAGCATAGGCTAATACACTTTCCAAGATCAGCCTCATCAATAAAACACACATGCATAAGAAAGTGTAAATAGAGTAATAAAGAAAGATAATTAAGTCACAGCTCCATCATCCAGGGCAAAAAAATAAGGATTCTTAAAGCATAGGGCAGGCAGAGAAACCTCTCTTCCAATGATGGCAATRGCTGGTACTGGAAATAGCCATGGAATATCCCCAAACATAGCAATTTCAGGCGGTCTGCTACACAATAAGACCAATGTCGCAGCAACCATAAGCTGCATTGCACAAGCAAAAGAATCRATGAACTTGTCAATCATACTACAACCACTAACAAAAAAATTGAAAGCTCCTTCCTAACAATAATACCTTATCAGCTACAGGATCAAGAAAAGCACCAAANTTCAAGTAGCCAAGTTGTTAAATCTGTCTGTACAACATCAGTTATATGCTATAATCTATAATTTGATCCTATTCCCAATGGGACGAAAGAAAAACAACTCTTGAATCCTTCCCAGGAGAGAACTATTCCCCAGAATCCATTGATGTGCAATGTGCTGACTTTTAGAATAATAATGATACACGGCGCAAGGGAAGGGAATTTAAGATAGAGAGGTCAAAAGGTAGAAAGCAAAATTTCATAACAAGACCTATTTAAATGTTTTCAAAGGTGATTCCTTCCATGTTGCTTAGCTGAAAAAAGGAGGTTTTTGCAAAAGTCTAAAATTTCCCCATAAAATATTAGCATAACTAGTAACAATCACAATTTCGTCATAGTTGTATCATCATACATAAGCCAAAATCTATCCTAGAAAAGAAAACCAGTATTCAATTCATCTTTAGAACACTAAATTAACCTCAAAGACTTCACCTTTACCATAACTAACCTTAAATCCCAACAAAATACTCATGATAATTGCAATTTCAGCTCAAATACTTGCAAAAATGCTAATTTGCATAAAACAATCCAAGCACAAATAAAAATAAAAGGCACCCAATTACAAAACATGAACAATCCAGCAAAAAAAACTCTTTATTTCCCCATTAAATCAGCAATTCCAAGAATACCCAATTCAAATCAGATCAATTCAAAAAAACCCCAAACAAAATAAAATTGACAAAAGAAAGAAAACCAAAATCAGATTCAGGAGAAAACATACTTGCAATGAACACAGGAATCGAGGCAACTCGAGCAAGCGTTAACAAAGTAGGCAATGTCAACAATTTAGAAGACTTATCATCCTTCTGATCTTCATCCTGGGGCAAAACGTCGCCGTTCGGTGCCAACCAACATCGTTCTGCTTATTCTCATGACCCCATTAGCACAAGATTATTATGACTCACTATGATTACCCCGACAAAAGTAGTAAGAAACCTAATCAAATTGGCAGTTTTCTCTCTCGGCAAAGAGAAGGGACGCTCAGAAGAGGAAGAAGAAGCATATCACTACCTTTTGCTATTATGCCTGATTTCATATTAGGCTTTAATGGTTTTGTTGCTGTTGTTGTGAGGCCCTTAAGTGCGCCCTGAACACGTAAACATGCGCCCCCTTTTCTAACGTCTCCCACTCTCACCCCGACACTGGTGTTGGGCGGTTAGGGTTCCGCCTGGTCCGTGGGAGAGAGAATCGACGGTGGTTTACGAGCGAGGAGGCTATTGTGCGCCGGGAGGAGTAATCATAGCTGCATTTTGGGTTTTTTTTAAAAAAAACATTAATAGAAAATAATAAATAAAATAAAAATTGGGTGATTTATAATTGGTGAAATTGGAGGAGGGATTGTGAGATATTTTTGTGAGGGTTTAGGGGAGATATTTGAAATTAGCTTTGTTTTTTTTTTGGTGAGCTAAATTTGGTAAGGAATTTCACGGGTTGGCTTAATAGGTTATCCGTGGTTTTGAAAGAACAAGAAGCAGTGATCATTTTCTCTATTTGTGAAAAGAATAAATGTTTGATAAATTATGTATTAGTCCCCAGTGGTGGTAATAATTTAATTTCTTGAGCGATCCAATTTCGAATAATTCCCATGATATACTTGACAATGACTCTTATAAATTCACGGAATGAAATTTCGAGGTTTTCTTTAAGTTTTACGTGTGTCCAATCAAAGTATGACATTTTTTTACGGGATGACAAAATCGACACTTAAGTCAGCGATTTGCCATAAATGACACTTTGTTGAAAAATAATTATTATATATCATCCACGTAGGATCATAAGTCGATACATGACATTTGATGACAAGATTGACACTTTGAGTAAGCATTTGCCTAGATCAATCGCTACTCAAAACTGTTTTTTCACTACGAAAAATCGTTATTTGGAATAGGAGTACAGTAAAGACCACTATTTGGACTAGTGGTTTTTGCCAACACTAATAAATTAAATACCCAACTATTGATGGATGGTATTCTTGGTATATATTATTTTAAATTGAAAGCAGATCCCGTAATTTTTTGGACTCCATTTGCAATATTTCCTAGTCAAAAAATTTCAATAAGTTAAGCACAAACTTCTTATCTAAATCTTATTTATTGGATATTGGAAATGTAAAAATCTTTAGCAATGTAATTAATCTCTATTATATAAGGGAAGGGGGAGAGGAAGATGGTGCCACTCCTAAAAGGTCTTTTATACCTAATGAATTGAAAAAAATGAATTAATATATGTCTAAATAACCCTTTACTATTATGTTGATCTAAAAATGAAAATCGCATTATTATGTAACTAATTAGTGACAAAACTTAACAATAGTATTGAACGCATTAAGGTTTTATTTGAAATTTCAAGTCATATTAAAAAAAACGTTACATTCAATAAATTGATAGGCTAATTAGCTATAAACATTGTTATTTTGATACATAGTTATTAATTATTATTTAATGATGAATCCAATTTTCATACATCTTAAGCACGCACCGCGGCACAACAAAACTAGTTTTCAATTAAGCAAACCTTTTTCTAATTATATTATTGTCATTATTATCACCTTTTCAATTTGAAGCCTCGTAATTTTTGTTAACAAAATTAAGATGATAATGATATTGTTATATTAAAAATGCCAATCATTATTTATTATGAAATTTATCATAACCAAATTTTTTACAAGATACATGTGTGCATCTAATATGTATTTTTTAGAATGGTATCAATTGAAATATATGACAAAAAACAAGCGTAAATTGCCGATGTAACTAATGTCTATTTGTGAATGTAAATATATGGTTATCCTAATGTGTTTTTGATGTTAAGGGAGCCACAAGGGAAAGAGAATCGATCCCAATGATCTCCTGAAATCGGCAATCGAAGCTTATACCATTTGGTTTATGCCATCACTCTCGATGTTACTCCTAATGTTGTGAAGTGTGACAACACTGAATGAAATTAAAATACTTTGGAATTGTTTACTATGTATGTGCATATAAAATCGTTTGAAGAAATTGGTTAGATTAGAGGCTCAAAGTGATGCAATTAGGTTGGTAAGAATATGTCATTGCAATGACTACTGAGGTATGGGTATTTTGAACATTAGTTTTGGTTAGTGGCATTAGCTACCTTGAACCGTGCACAACATACTGGGAGGACACGAAGCGATACATGGATAAGACTATTAGTTGTGCTTGTACATATTTAAATTTAGCAATGAGTTCGAGAAAGTACAATGAGAACATCGTTGAATCATAATACACTTTGTACCTCATTGCACTAAAAAAATGAGATCGTCCACGTGTGGCAGGTGGGATTATGAAAATCTTCTATACCTAATATTAAATAGTCACAATATACATCATCTCACCACAGCAATTCTACTTGTGTCACTTTGACACTCGAAATTTCCCTCCAAAATTGTTTATTGACACATCTTCTCTTTTTTTTCCTAGTACTTAACTAGATTAGCCTCGTGTGCTACGATTTATAGTTATTTTTTCAAATTCAATATTATAAACTGCTTAAGTGTTTTTTTTTTTTTTTTTTGCAATTATAGCCGCTTAAATGTTAAAATAATTAAATGTAGCATATCAATATTCCTAAAAAACAATTTTAAAAATAGTGTTATTGAAAAACAACCATATGGGTTGTAATTAATTACAACTAAACTATAATAAATGACGATAAATCAGGGGGAATAAATGTTAATGTAGTTAAATTAAAAAGATATAATTTAAAGTTTTTCATTAATAAGATTATTTTATTATAGTTTACGTTTTTTAGAAAAAAGTGTAATATAATTTGAATTCCAAAATGTAGCATTTAATCCATTGATTTATGTTAAATAGAAGAAAACAGAAAAATGATGTTCTTCGTAATTGGAGGGAAAATTTTTATTGAGAAGCTGACATTGTCCCATGATTATGTAAGCGGTTGTTTTAGTAAGTAGTTGTTGGCACCGGGCGTTGCCTGCGTCAAAGTGGTCGTTATGATTAATGATGTATTGCTTGCCTACTCGCGTATTTCTGATCTTTAATCGCGTATCTTGATGAAGTTACAAATTGTGATTGCAGAATTGTGTATTGTTCATTGAGCAAAACCTCTTTAAATAAAGAGAGTAGCTAAGTAAAGAAGTTTCAATAAGGAGAGTTAAGTAAACACAGTTTCACATAAAGTTTCATTAGATTGGTTTTTTAAGTAGACACATTAAAAAACAGAATTGATGAATATGAAATCCGAAATTGGTTCAACTTCTTCTAAATGACACGAAAATTGTATTAACCTTTGAAAGAGGGTGAAGTACATCGTTGAGCAAAATGAGTCCACCCAATGAGTGATATAATTATTGTGAGCAATATTGAGTGCCATCCCAAATGGTGAGGAAATTTTAGTCGGGAAAATAAGTGACGTTAAATAACGACTAGAAAATTTGGAAGTCATGTTAATCTTGGTTGTGTGCTTCGTTATGTGTATTTTTTGCACAGCTTTCCTCGCCATCTTCTCCGAGATTGGTAGGAACACTGATAATCAAAAATAGAAATATTGTGGCATCGTGGTATTAAATTCCGAAAGCAGGGAGTATCCCTAATGTAATTTGTGCAACTTGAAATGCGACAACACTCTGCAATAAATACTTAATAAAAGTGATATCAACAATTGTCAGACGGGTCCCAACCGAGGGGGCTGGGCCTACATCCGATGTGTAAGTTGTTTGTGGGCTTGACCACAGAACCTCACGCGCGTGCGTTGGGGGAGTTGTTGTCGAGTAAGGGGATCGCCCGTGCCTATAAGGTTATCACGACGCTCGAAACGTTGGTAGAAAACAAAGACCCACGGTCCGATCCAGTAACCATCTTCGTGGGTTCGGGCGACATGGTACGGATTTGAATCTTTGACCCAAATCCCCCGCATGTAGTGGCCTCTACTCGTCTCAATTGTAATTCCATTCAATACAGATTTGATACACATATCTTAGCAACTTCAAGCCTATAGCGCATAATCCTAAGGTACTAGATGGTTATATGATACAAACATGAATCTACAATGATAAGGCGACTCACTTTGTTGTTAGTCAATATAACCGAGGAACCTAAAAACCGGTTGTCCATAATTTATCTGACTTAATGTACAAGCAATTAAATTCGGTCTTATTTAAACAAATATCAAAGACGTTAAAAAGATCATATATCAAGAAATAATAATAAACGAATCTAATATCTACATATACACAAATCCCGTACCTTGATGCTTACAATCGCAGACAAATATGTTAGTACGGAACGATAGCAAAATATAAATAAAATAATAATACTAATAATAATAAATAATTAAAATAATAATAATAATAATAATAATAATAAAATATATATAATAAATAAAAAATAATAATAATAATTATAATAATAAAATAATAATAATAATAATAATAATCATATAATATAAGTAAACAGTAATATGTGAACAAGATCAAAAACAAAGATGAAATTAGAGATGACAAACGATAAGTGGTTAATAGTCCTACGACTTACATGAAAACAATTTAAAGTGGGTTCTACTTTTATTGAATGGAATTAGAATCCGTAAAATATAATCAAGTAATGAAACAAAATGAAGGTTGTGGGTGAGTAACCCTCCAGAGTTATAAACCTTGATTTCGCTCGTCAAATGATGAAAAGAACGCAAAACTCGTAGTTGGTAGTATTGGTGGTGAAGAAGATATTGAGTGAGAGGAGCGGAGATAAGCCACGTATAGGAGCTTCGTACGTGTGAAAGGTTGCGAAAATGAGGCAAATGAGGGATTATAGCCACGAAAAAGCAAAAACGAGCATGTATTGCTCAAAACGACGTAGTACGCTCATGAGGAGCGATATAGCTCGAAGAGCGTATATACGCTCAATTATCCCCGATATTCTTCGAAAATATTCCGATTTTCGATTGTTGGATGACCTAGACGCCTTTGCAAGAAATACGGTTCTAGGGTCAGAACATCCATGTTTATTTTTGGTATTTTAAAGTATTTCTGATTTATGTATTTCTTGTGTAATTTTTGATTTTGTAAATATTCGTAAATTCATAGAAAATTATGAGAAAATCGGAAAAATATAATCAAAAAACTGGTGAACGCAGAAAAAATTGAGAAAAGCAATCACCAAAGTATTATATAAAAAAAAATCCTAAATTAAAAAGAAATTCCAAAATAGAAAATATAGAATAATAAAAGAAATACTTTTTGCCTCTTATTTGACCCTTGCTTTCATGTTTCGGCATGACCACATATTTCGAGGCTTTTTACGAGTTCAGGCTGTGTCTTTTTCAGAATCAAATCGATCCGAGAACGTGAATATATTTCATACATCGTTACTCATTGGTGGAGACACATTTAGGTGTCTACACATACAATATAGTTGGTTGAGTGGTAGTTATTCGTACAACGCGTGATCTAAATCCAATTTCTTGATTTTTATAAACACTATAGTTTGGCCCGGGCGATCCGAGCAAAACATAACAATGATGTTTATATACTTCGTATATAATTGGATAATTTTGTTTTTTTTGTAATATTTCTGATTTCGGTAAGTTATTTTTTTTGGCATGAAAATAGAACTCGTTGTAAAAAAAGTATTAGAGATAAAAATACAATAACATTTAAATATTACTATTAATATTGTTTTAATTAACATCCCCTAAAAAATTCAAATTATCAAAATATATAAATAAGAATCGTGCAATACGAGACACTAGTAAAAAACTAAAGTCAAAGCAAAAAAAAAAAACACTTAACAAGGTTTTAGCAATGAGTTTTTTAAAAGGAGTGCTCTTCGATATGGGAAACTAATTTGCAAATAAAAATCCGAGCCTTGAATCTGTTTTATGAATTTCGATACTTAATAGCAAAATACTTACAATCCAAAAATCCAATTCGTTTTTCAATATCAACAATTATGATTGGACATTTTTTTCACTTTTTTGGTTAAATTATTTAATTATCTCACTGCTCTATTTCATGAAATCCACACCCAAAAATATTAACGCTTACCCAATGCCCTTTATATCGTTTATCATCTAGTTACGCTTTGAAAATTGTACAATTGAATATTATAAATCATATCTCATTAACACAAATCAAACAAGACATCATATTATTATAGTACTTTTGAGCACGCCGCGATGCGTGCATGTATTATATAAATGTGTTGTATTTGTATATGATTTTAATTGACTAGGATTTCTCTCCTTTGATTGAATCTCGAACATAAAAAATGATTAAAGATTTTGATAGATTCACTATACCATTGACATATAAACTATGTTTATCAATAACGATAATTACAATATAGTTTAAGTGATTTTATATAAATTTAAAAATGGTACTTTCGCCAAGAAATATATAACTTTAACACTTTTAAATTAATTAAATAAGTTAAATTAATAGAGAGATAGGGGATTTAAATTGTATATATTTGAATTAATATAAGTGAGGGTATTTATTAGTCAAAATTAGTTTACGACATGTTTTGCCTATTGACAACTTCCCTTTTCTGTAGTTTGTTGATTATGGATAAAATAATCTAATTAATTTATGAATGATGAATAGCTAGTTTGGTAAGTTATAATGGTAAATTAATGATGCATGTGTGTAATTTTTTCTATGAGCATGAAGGGTAATTATTTGAAATTTCATAAGGGGTGAAACCATTGCTCCCCCTTCACCGTATAATTATATTATTATTATATATATATATATTATATATTATTAATTATTCTATTATATTATATTATATATTATTATTATTATTATTATAATATTATATTATTATATTTATAATTATATTGATATTATATTATTCTATGATTTTATATTATATATAGATTAATATTATATTATTATATTAGCCACCAAAACGTGTAAAGCTTACAAGCAACAAACGACAAACATAATTACAAGAAGTGGAGGGATCCGAGATACATTTAGGGCCCCCACTGCCTCTAGTGCAATCGCAAAACCTATCCTGCAAATATGTGAGCTAGCAGCAACGTGAGCGATGTCCGAGCTCGAGTAAGCCTGGATCCGCTTCAGAAGCGCAACCGCTCCCTATCCAATTCCCAAAAAAGAGAAGGAAAAAGGAAAAACGTACCAATATCCCAAGCACTCCGGCGATGCGCTGCATACTTGTCCACTTTTCGTTGAGCCGCGCTAGCAACAATCCCCCAGGAACAACAGTTTGACAACCCAGATTGGCGTAGCGGGGAAGATCCGTCAAGTCCGAACGCACTACACCAGGCCGCTATTCACCAGCAAGAATAGATAAGACGTCCCGCAGGTCCGAAGAGCCCGTCACCCGACATCGTTGAGCCTCACGTTTACCCGACCCTCTTTCTTTACGAGCGGAAAATGAGCGTGATAAAAAACATCAAGAAGAGTGTTCGTGGAACAACAGTGCCGATTAAGTACCTACAATCCGCACAACAGGACAACGCATGTCCCCATAGATGTTCGCCACAAAGACCCGAGAACAAGCCAGATGTCACGCGGTCGGAAGCAGAGAAAACGAACACCCGATAGCAAAGAACCGAACATAAGTCCTACAGTCATTGTCTGGCCGAGAACCCGAGATTTGGAACGCCCCGAACCAAGCTGACGAGTGATCCCCATTTCGATTTCCATAAGGCACCTCGGAAGATAAGGAGAAGGTTGGATTCCCCGACCAGAGGTAACCTCGTGAATATATCTGCCAATTTCTTCATGATGGTGGGGGCAGCGATCTCACTAGCGACCCATAAGTCGGTCTCCACGTAACCACATTTTA
>SNQN01009246.1:9489-26080 GCA_008642245.1 Bassia scoparia
CACGTTATACTGAAGGACGGATGCTAGTATCCAAACTTCTACAACTACGATGATTAAACTAGTTGACCTAATGTTATAGTTTCGTGTATCTGCAGAATGCCTAACACCATGCCGCCTTAAACTACATGAAAAATATTCGTAGTGACATTTTTAAAATGATGTTATTAAGTCCATTCAACATAACTTTTAAGAGGATATAAAATAACTTTGAGGTGATATCCATTAAATCGAGTTAGTCCACATTTAACTTTCATAAAAATTTTAACTATAAATTAGTACGAGGTCACATGACACTGTTGAGGGCGTCCAAGCCGGGTCGGACTAGGTCGGTCCTCTACTGGTGCCGAGGGTATACAGGACTTAGTTGATGATCAGATATTTTTGCTAGATTTGGTAAATTTCTTACTTTATTCATGAGTAGATTAATAGCTGGAGCTAGGTTTTTTTATCACGGAATTCGAGTAGGGCCGCACAATAGAAAAGTAATTTCACCAACCATGTGAACATTGCACATATATCTATTTGGGAAGCTGGGACAACGTTTTAAGCCTTGCTACACATATGCTATAAGTAAATAGGCATAGGATTCAATTTCACATTTTTATTGATTGGATAGATTAGCAGTACAAAAGGATTTGCATCTAAGGATAAGGAGAATATAGGGTAGAGGGAAGATGATGCAATATCAAAATCTATACCCACCCATATATATATAGTATATTAAACCCCCGTCTACATAGCGGCTTCTAACTACAGAATTATCATTATGCGAGGTTACATGTATTAAAGACATAATAAATAACTAAAAAACAAATTTCTGATATTAGTAAATAATATATATACTATAAAATGTAAAATATTACTATGTGGGATATAATATATGGCTTAAATCTAAGAAATAATGAATGCATTAAAATATAGGAGGAGTCATGATGTAATGAGTTACGAGCAAAATCTTGTTAGGTGGAATATAGAAACCTCAAAAACAAAGGTAATCTTTCCTAAACACAGCGAAGTAGTTGTCACATGATTTAAGAGGAGAATCTATTAGTGGAGCGTGTGAACATCGGTGACCGCATATATATATGTCTACGGTCGAAACTTATTTCATCGTGGGGTAGCGAGTGAATGAACAGAGTTATAAAAGGTAGCTTGCTCTGTGAGTGTTGCAAAGCATGACTGTATGTATTCAAGACAAGATTAATAGTGTATAGCTACGTAAGCGGTATAATGGTACTTTTTTATAATGGTCGATTGAACACCTCTTTTGACTTACTAATTCTAATTTATACTCTACATGCCAATTTGCATAGACATGAATACGAATTTGCTTTAACAAAGACTATTACTCACTAATATAAGGTTGTTGTGGTTAGATGTATTTCGACACGATTTGGCCTCAACTTACTATATCTGCATAATGTGGGTAATTGTATACGATGTGAAAAACACTTGCGGAAGGGATCTATATATTGAATTTAGTGATCAAATGAGAAGAACCTTAGAGACACTCTCGCGAAGTTGTATAAACACGAACAAACCCAAATCGAATACGGCAAAAGACAAACAAGAACCCAATCACAACATCGACATTTTGGACAAGTAACATTATAATAGAGTTCGAAAGTCGAGAAATAAAAATAAAGAGTCTCATCAGAATGGATGCGTATTGGTTTTAAATGTTTTGTGAATTGTTCGCAACCGAAATCATCAGCACGATTTATTATGTGTTTGAGACGCTTTGAATGTAATGAATGACAATTGAAAAGTTCGTACTTTGTAGCACAATGCTCTTTCGAATCTCACCGCGAGGTGAGTCTTTAGACTCGTTGAATGTGTTGATGGATCGAGAGAAGAGAGAAACAGTAGTATTGTACACGACGAAGAGAGAAGAGACGAAGAGTGTGGAAGAAGTGAACCCAAGGGCGTGGATCGTTAGCATGAGGCTGAGCCTTGTATTTATTGGCAAGTGTAATAACGGAATGGGCGTAATTGCGCCCAAAATCAAAAACCTGGCGTAATTAACTGCAGCCCTCTTTCCCTCTTTTGTTGATGCGACTTGCCTTATTTACGATTTGCGTATAATATAAAATAAAATCACACACATACTCAATTCTAGATATTTATATAATTTGTTTTTACCCGTTGCGAATAATTATATAAAGCTCAACAAAATTCGACTGATTGATTGGGAAGATAGTCATGGACGTTGGGTCTCCACGGTCGCGGCTTAAACATCAAGAACGGCGTTCGCGCTTTTCTGAGACGACTTAAAATTACCCGTATAAGAGAAACAGATATATATTATCGATGGTTGGCTACAGCATGACACACGTTTTCGCTTCGGTAAATTCAATAAACTACTTTTTCCACAAAACTCCAAAAATATCGAAAAATATTCATTAATAGATTCGCTTTGTAAAAAAAGTTTGTTGTGTAAAATTTCATGAATTTCCGGCAATTTCATCATATATTTAATAAATTATCAGCAAGGCACACGGCCCCACAAAAGGCTTGCAACTTACAATTGTTCAAATTAAGTCCGAAAAAAATTGGCAATGCTTAGAAAATCCCACAGAATAGATCTTCCAAGATGTTTTTAAACAATAGATAAGCTCTAATTTATTTTGAAATAGAAAATCTACTTTTAAAGTCACTTTGGTGTGAATCGACAAACTGTGATCTCCTGGTTGCAGTAGAAATATTTCACTCTACTAGGGTCATTGAATGAAACCTTAAAAAGTTAAATTATAACACAAATATAAAATTTCAAGCTATGATTTTGCAAGGAAAGTGTTATCCCATCGACCGTCTTGGCTAAAAATTCATAACGTGATCCAAAGATATTGTAGGTCTATATACATTAAAATTAGTACATTATGGTTGTAATCCTAAGTAATAGCCATGAATACATGTTCTTATTTTTCATTCAAGTGTGTAATTATACATCAATTATATGCTGAATACAGAATCTAGAATGCTATAGTTATTGAAGAAGTCTTATTTTTTCTTGATTCAATTCAGAATTCTCATTATGTACACTCTTGTGCATACATTCCCTTAGTCAATTATTCTAAGGTCAATAACATGACAAACATGAAAGTTCCCTTACAAAGATACTCATACAAAATCATTAAAATGAAAAATAACAGAAATTATTGGTGGAGTAAAATTCATCAAAACCTACAGGTTGGAAACAAACATATACACGATCAATAACAACTCCTGAAGACCATCAAAGCCTGGAATTAGAATATATGAATTGATTGTATGAAACATGGGAAGAGAAGAAATTTGACATTAGAGATAGAGAACACCTCAATGCTAAGAGATAAAATATAATAACCTCCACTGAAATATCAAATATAATGAAATAATCAATATTTATTTGACTTTGAGAGAGTATAAGAGGAAATTTAATTCCACCACATATGCAAATACGGACGAATGATGAGGTTTGAGTCCAGAACTGTAAATCCAAAGATCGCATTTACATAACCTACATGTATTACATCACTAAGCTCATTCAGTTGAATTTCTAAGATGACTTTGGAATAGACATGATTTGATTGAACACATTGGAGAATCAACAGAAAGACTTGCTAATAACTCAACACACAATGTATTTCAGACATTGTGTGAGCCAAACATTTACAGAGTCAATTACGATTGATATTCTAGCCCTATTGAACAGTTATCATCACCATTATACTATGAATGAGACTGTCTATTCCCTATTAAGGCATAATTTAATGTCAAATTAGTTATCATGTTAAGAAAAATTCCAATGAGATGGAGAACGAATACACATTAGTACTCATATAACATTGGACTTGAATTTTTTAAAAATGAATATGAGTTCACCCAAATTAATATTACAACTACGAAAATAGACTTAAGACTATTTAACTCGTAAAAAAATAAAAGCATATTAAGGTATATAAAATTCCTATGATTTCAAGATACAATAATTATGAAATTAATCAGAAATATATAATTAGAAAACAGATTAAAGATTATAGTTATTCACACATTATTAAAAATAAACCGAACATTATACTATATAAATAAATTTGGATAATAACACTAATCGAAAAATGTAATTAAATCAAGGCTATATGAATCTTGAATACTAACTGATACGTTAATATTAGTCTTTTTGGTCTTAATCAGTCGTAAATTAGTTTTCAAATACTAATCCTCATCTCTTTAAGGATAAAAGTTAGTGTCATCCATCTAAGCCGATTCAAAAACCAGGAATTGGCCTATGTAATAAAAATATTAGCACCAAACCAAAGAAGAAGGAGTATAGAGACAGATAGACAGAATAGTCTAGATAACTGAACTGACTACACATTCAGTTAATTTAAATTACTCACAACATTTCAGAATGAATGAGTTGAAGTGTGACTAATCTAGAAAATTAATGATTATTAAGTGCAAGATAACACAATCAATAAAATGTGGAACCGGCCTAGATAATTGGGAGTTAAAGGGTTTTAAAAAAGAGTAGGCTATACAAAGACAAGTAAGATATAGAGGACACTGAAGACATAAGTTTTTTTGGATCATTGGTGTAGGTTAGTGTGATTGAAAAATTTCATAGAAATGTAAAAAAGATTGAGTGAGAATAGTGTTAAGAGAGAAGGGATGAATGATTTTTGGTAACATTGATCCAAATATCGTTAGCAACTAAGAAAGTTAGGCTGGGTATTGTAATAATGATGAAGAAAAGTTATGTAACAAAAATCTGATCGGTATAGCAATTTTATGAAATTGAGTGGTCAACGCAATATAATCATCACAAGAAGAGATTATAATAATCGTAATGTATGCATTCAGTAAGTTCTTTAATATCAATGAAAAATGTTGCCATAATCTTATATACAGTAAATGTGCACTTTCGACATATATAAATAAAAATACATGGCCCATTCAATACCTCTGAATAAAATATATTTTTTTTCGTCTGGACACTATGTTCATATACCAATATACTAACATTTATTGCACAGCATGCTAGCCGTAGAATTTTCCCACTCATAAATTAATTCAGAGCGAGGCGCAAGATGCTTCCTCAGCATAATGCTCTATTCATCATTTACAGAGTAGGATTTCTTCGATAAATGAAGGACCTCCACCGAAGTCAGATAAAAATTATATAGATATAGTATGAGTTATATTAGATAGGGGAGGGTAATATATATATATATTAAAATAAGTAATATCAGCGGTGAGCGATCACCATGACGCAAACTCATCTTAGGTGAGAATATGAGAACTCTCATGTTCTACAATTAGTCTTATGTTCTAAAACGTATTTAATTCAGTTTGACACTATATCAGTTTCATAATGATATCTACAATAAGTTATTATGTTCTAACATATTAGTCCCCCGACAACTATTGCAGTAAATCAAGACAGTATATTATGTTAGGGCGCACTTAAGTTCTACATAAAAAGGGAATACAAATCTAACCTTATTCAACTTCTCTCTCCTCCTTAGTCCAGCCCAGCCGAGACAAAAACCAACACAGCCCAGAGACACGAATCCAGTTCGCCCTAAATCCCCACATATAATAAAGCCGCTAAAAGCCCAACAACTCCCCCAACTATGACGCGCGTTAATTTTGGAAATACAATATACATTCAATCACACACTTTTCATAGCAATATACACATACATCAAATGCACGGCTCACATTATTCCTACATACCACACATAAAACACCATAAGTCACTCAGCCTAACTTTCAGACTTAGCATAGTAATGACCCACACTTCCTCTAGCTTAATTATCACCGATAGCCATCACCCTTCATACCTTCTCCAAACCAACCGACAACACACCATACCTACTTCTTGGAAACCAACCCAGCACCAAAAATTCAACAAAATACCTTACTTGCTATGTTCCAAGCTCTATTGATCTTGTTCCATCCAACTTACAAAACACAATAAGAAAAATACAAACAAATTATCGCGAATCCTACACAATCTCTAAAGATGAACACAAACTCCACCTACAACTATATCGTGCACCAACGTCAAACCACGCACGTACACTCAGACTTCGACACCACTCACCTCCCAAAATCCCCCAAATCAAAAACCCTAACCCTAATTTAGAACCTAAAAGCACAGCGGCGAGGGAGGAGAGAGAAAGGGGTGGTGCGTGAGATGCGGTGCGAGGTGGTCGAACTATGGCGGTGCTGCGACGCGCGAGAGTAAGTGTGGTGACGGCGAGAGTAAGCGGCAAGGGTGGTTCGAACTGTGCCGTTGGAAACGTGTGGTGTGGCAATGAAGACGGCAAAGGGGATGGCGGTGGTGTGGCGGTGGTGTGGCAGTGAGGGCACAGTGGAGAGAGAGAGTGGAGAGAGAGTATGAGAGAGAGGGTGAGGAGGAGATAGAGTTAGAGAGATAGATTTCAGTGACGAGAGGAGTGGTGAGTCGTGGAGAGGAACCAGGAGAGAGAGAGTGGGTGGTGGCGGCGACGAGGCCGGCGGTGGTGCGTGACAGAGGACAGAGAGTGGAAGAGAGAAAGGGTTGAGGAATGAGGGAGGAGAGAGAATGTCAGAGAGTGGGATTTGGGGGAAAAATCTTAAATAATGGAAGGTTAGATTTGTTTGAGTTAATTTGAAGGGCTTAGATTGAAGTTCTCATAGTTCTCATGATAAGAGTGGTTCTCATATATATATATTTTGTATTTGTCATTTAATTAATTTATACAAATTTAATTTAAAATAGGGTGAGATGAGATATAATTATCATTTAAAATTATAGTAGGGTGAGTCAGTGAGATAAGATATAGCTGTTGTTTTAAAAATGGGATACAATTGTTTTTTTAATGTTGTTGTTATCTAGATTATTTTAAAATAAATTTCGATGAGATATAATTGTTATTTTTAAATGGGATATGGGATATAATTGTTAAGGTATTGGTAAAAATAAGTTAGCTCAACACTAATAATTCGGTTCGGTAGAAAGAAGTCCAATTCAACAAAATTCAATTAAAGAGAACATGACCCAAAGCCTTATTGTTCTTTGGGCTAAAATGGGGCCTAATTGAACTGAATGAACTGAATTTTGTGTATGTATGTTTAGAGAGTCAGAAAGTCGAGAATGAGAATCAAAGTTTGGATTTTATGGAACTGAGAGGAAAATTTTAACCACTAAGTTATCTCTTATGCTCCCCAACTTATTATCATTAGTTATTGATTCAAACGACAGGGTTGTTTACAATAACAATTGGAATCAACTGAACTTGATTGAATATTTATGAAAGAGGGATATTAGATTAAGAACTAAATTGAAAATAAATAAGCTGAAGTAAACTGACCCTAAAAAAATTTAGATATGTATTAACAGTCGAATATATCACCTCACAAAATAACTATCAAAATTCAAAAAATATCAATAGTTCACATGAGATAAAATCAGTATAAATGAGTTTTTAAAAAAAAATTACACTTCCTTTCTTTATGACTTTTGATTTATTTAATTAAATTTTTCTACTTCAGGGTGTATTAAAAAATGTGATGATTACACAAACACGTCGTACCAAGTCTACCAACTATTGTTTATCTTATGCAACCAACCAATAGACCAATACGACTCTCCAGTCTCCGTTGTTTTAGTCCACCATTTTATTCATATTTTTTTTTTAAAAAAAAAAAAGAAGGCAATTGTGAATTGTCCACTCAAGTGCAAAACCAGTCATCAAACTACAAACAAAAATAGAAGGAGAAGAGAAAGACAACAGACTATCTATTACTTCATTTGTTTTAAAATACTTGTTACATTTGCAATTCTCGAACTTATTAGGAAAAATTTAGGAAGAAAGAGATAGAGAGAAAGAATAAATGGGGTCCATGTGAGAGGAGAGATAGAGAGAGTATTTTGTTAGAAAGGAAGTGTAACAAGTATATTGAATTTTTCTTAAATAAATGTAACAAATAATTTGAAACGAAGCAGTAATAGAATGTCAATATTGTGTAGAAAACCAACTGATGATTGTAACCACATGTCCACATTGTTTCCATTTAGATAAATGACTAAGGGAAATTAGTTTAGTTGATTAGTGCTTTCCTTCATCTCGAACCCAAAAATAATTAGGAATGGAAGGATTCGAGCTTGTTACCATAAATCTTTCAATCTTGATCAATAACTCATTATCTCATGAAGATTTTTTTATTCATCATACATAACTTTATTTACGAATCTTAAGATATATATATTTACAATTATCCCAGTAATTATGCAAAAAGAAAATGTGTGTATATACATGTATTGATAGATTTGTCAAAATGTCATATACGGAGTAGGCCAAAAACTTTGCTCAAGTCAATCCGACCCTAGTTTATTTGTAGGTTCGGAACTTTGGTTGTGTCATATTAAGCTTTTTCTAATAATTTCATATGATAAAAAATAGATTGAAAAAACAAACTTATCATAGTAGTCAAATAAGATGAACAAACATGTTGTGTTTAATAGTGAGGAAAATGTTAGAAAAGTGGAAACCCTTACACTTCTATATAAATATATATACTAAACAGAATGATGTTGATGCAATGATGACACCAACTATCTTACGTGTCAACCTCACATCGCACGAATGAGTAAGCAATTCATTAATTTTTTGAAAAAAACTTAAATTTAAAATACAAAAAACTATATTAAAAATTAAATTAAATTAACTACTCGTATTAAATTTAAATTTAAATATACGGAGTATTACAAAATTAACCTATTGAATTTCACGTAACAAACTAGATAAGATAATAATAACTACTTCGTATTAATTTACAAAATAAATCATACATTTCACGTGACAATTAAATGTCTATCAAATACTAAATTCTTGGATAATATTAAATTATTTTAAATTTTAAATTTAGAATTTTAAAATCAACATATACAAATTATACTAATCAAATTATACTAGAAAACCTCATATAAACTAACTAGATACAGCCCCAAATAAGGTAATCGAATTTCAGGTAACAAAAAACAAGATAATTGCATTCACCCGCATCTACATACAAATAAATAAACTATTTAATTTAAAATTTAAATACAATACAGAATAAAATTTAAAAAGTTCTACAGATAGAACTGTTGAATTAAAAGATACAAGTAAACTCCTAAAAAACGACATTTAGGTAACAAATACAATATTCGCGTTTTCTTTCTATCTATCCATATAAACAACCTAAACATTGTCACTGCTATATATTTCACGTACTTTTCAATTTGCCTGTTTAACTATTTTTTAAGAACATTGAAATAAGTTTTCAACCCCAATTTAAATTAAAACAATGTCACTCAACTAAGAATAATCTTAGAAATAAATTTTATAAAATTGTGCATCCTACGAAACTAAACCAGTCTTATATAAAATAAATTAAAATGAAATATATTCAAATATTACTTGATACTTATTTAACGATGTGGAAGAGGTTAATATCTTAAACCAGTCGCGCATAATAAATTGATATATGTATTTATTTAACAACTTTAACACTATAATTTGTATTTTTTAATTAATTTGCATTACAATTTTATTTTAGTCTGTGTACACTACATATAAAATCTTAAGCTTTCACTACTTGGTACATAGTCAAGTTCTAGAACAATTACTCGCTCAAATGAAATATATAGTAACATTAGGATAATCACGATTTTAGTATAAATCTTGAGAGACGAGAGAGCGATCAACGAAAATCATTCATATACAAATGAAATTAACAAGATAACTGCTCCTAATCAGGATTTTGAAGAATTGCCTAAGCGAAATGCGATAGTGGATTAATTACTTGGAGAACATAACATTGTTTTTTGTATGATTTGAATGGTTGATTGATTAAATAAGGTCGAAAGTTATGTTAGATGATGATTGATCTCTTTGTGTTTGGATAAAGTTTTGAATTGTAAAAAGTAGCTTAAAATTTGATTCATCTATCTATATCTATTAATTTAAACTTCCCCTAATCATAATATGACACATAACACTTCACAAATCACTATTTCTTACAATTACACATTATTAATCTCTCTTAATCACACATCATCAATAATTATTCTCCTAATTAAATTTAGCTTTCAATTATAAGCATTTTTATATCCTAATCTCTTCAAATTTCATTGATATTACTATCATCTTTAAGTTTCTTCTATTGTCTCCATTTAATAATTTCTTTTTTACTAGAGGTGATCAACATTAGCCCGGTCCGGCCCGACTCGCTCGAAAAGTGAGGGCTTTGGACAACTAAAAAATCAATCGTTAGTTCAAAAGCCCGACCCGGCCCGCATAAGCCTGCAATGGCCCGCTCTTTTGGGCGGGTTTCGGCTATACTTTTATATATAAGCACGGCCCGATCGCCCTTTTTGATCACCTATATTTTTTACTAGCTTCATTTAATAATTTCATTGTTATAAAGTTTACCACTCTGTACAATAGCTTGAATACAATTTAAATCATATATACTTAATATTTTAAAAGGGAATATAAATCAAAACAAAACCAAATACCTCTTAAAAATTACTTAAGATATCGCAAAATAGAATCATCTACGGAGTATGTTTAAAAAACATGTGACAATTTTGTTAATTTTTTTCTCTTATTATTTTTCTACGTTTGTTTATACTCATTTTTATATTATTTATTCAATACTTTTAAAATTATACAAAAGATAAAGTTTAAGGGCCTGTTTTACTAACTTAATTCAGTTCAGTTTACATTAGTTCAATTCAGCTCAGGTCTGTTCAGTTCAACTTAATTATTTTATTAACTAATTTAATATTAACGATAATGAGATAATGATAAAAAATATTGACAATAATGATGAAATTAACGATTATATATATTATAATTATATTATTATTATATTAATAATAATATATAAAGTTAAACATTTCAAGTTAATATCATTAATTCCAACTTTCAAGTTATTATTAATCATTATTATTTAAATAGTAAAATGTTAATCCAAAATATATCATTAGTAATAGTAAAATATTACTCCCAATTTAATATTAACCCAAAGTTAAATTAAATATTAATCCAAGGATTTACTCCGTTTATAAATAATGGTTAGAATAAAGTTAAATATCAATCCAAAGAATACTCACTTGAGTACGTAGTTATTATTAAATAATATATAGTTTTAAATTTCCCAAAGTTAAAGTAATAACCTATGTTAAAAGGTTAAAAAATAATCAATTATTATCAGTTCAGTTGATTCAGTTAATGTAAATAGGACCTCTAGATAAAAATAAAATGTCGCATTCGGTAGCATTACACAAAGTCGAAAAACTAGTTTTAACTAATTATCAAAAACATGAATATAGTTAAGTGTCATCAGCAATTGCCAAATGTCATCTCTGATGAAATTGTTTCCCTCCAAAATGGTAGTGAAGTAATTTCTTTTCACTTATTGTTCTTATAATTCTCCAAAGAGTATACATAAAAAAAATTAAAAACTTTTAATGAATTGAATTCAAATAAATATTATTATAATTACACCTTTTCCAAAATTAAAATATACAGTCACATTTTAGTTATTAAAAAGAGGAAAATTCAAATTTACGCAAAAGTACAATACTACATAAATTAAGAAAAGTGAGTTTTATATATATAAATCGTGCAAACGAATACTGAAGAATTAAGAAGTACGATAAACTACTAATAAATTAAAAAAAAACGTAGTGATTGTAGTTATTTGAACACATATTATAATTATATTTGGTTGTAATACCAATTTAATTACCATAAATAAAACAATATATAAATATAAAAAAGGAGTTATTAAGATCGATGCAAGCACAGAGTAATCGTAATCTAGGTATTATAGTAATATAGTATGAGAGGATGCTTGGTAGATTGATATGAAACCATATATTACATAGACAATGAGGTAGTAGTAAAGTACATAAGATCATGAAAATTTAGAATGAACGGAGTACTGTTAATGAGATGTATCTTATAATGTATAGGGAAATGCTAATTGAAGTCCAAAAATGACTAGAGACTAATCCATAATTTCACATCAACATTTTCATTATTATACCCTATTTAAAATAAAATCTCAAGAATTTTCAATGATTACTTGTTAAGTTATAGCTTTTGTTTCCCAAAACACAGAAAGAGCATATCTGCATGCATCACCACATGATACACCATCAAAGCAACCATGTACATAACCAACTCGAATATCGAATAGCAACTCACCCTATTAGTACAATAAGAGTAACATCTTGAATGTTTCGCACTAATACACAATCTGGGCACAAAGAACACCAAACCATAAATCCATCCAGATTTTTCATAGTGACATTCAAGCACCAGTACAACATCATTCATTCTATCATACGTAACATACAATTATATAACAAAAGGTTGTGTGGATGATTGCCTTATCAAATGGCAGATCGCATTTCCATTCAAAGCTTAGGTCATGCATAGATATAATATTTTATCGGCGTTGGGTATCAGGACGAACTCCACCGTGGGCGGTTTGACATCTTGGGTTTAGTGGGGAAAACATGGCCTCCTCTTCTCTTGCGATAAGTAGGAGCGGCGCTCTGAAACACAAACGTTTTGCATGTCATGGCATAATAGTCATGCCTATAGTTATGTCTGTAGAGACGCAATCAATTATAGGTCTTATGAAAAGATATGATAATCACAAAAATATTTACGACAGAAGGATTGGTTCATATTAAGAAAGTTAGGCGTTACAGAGGAGTGCGGACTGCTCTGAGTCGTAAGTGGCTCAATTCATGTGCCGTGATCTGGTATATTATTCACTTGCTAGGTTGCAAAACGTACGCACATAGGGTGCCTGTAACTGACACGGTCGTTGGTGAATATTGAAGATGGCTAGAAGTCCAAGGTGTGATTTCGGAGTTGTGTTGGTGATCGCGAAAATACCACTAAATTTGATTATGTAATTGGGTGGGTTTGAAGCGAAGGAATTCTGGATCATTAATTCGTATTGGTGCGAATGAAATGGGGTTGTGTTGAGAGGAGTGGCTACTTGTGACATAAGGTTAGCGTGGGACCGTCACTGTGGTGCGCTTGTAGGTGGGGCCTTGCTCAAAGTGTAGAGTAGTCATAGTGGGTAGTCTGTGAATAGGTGTGGATGTTGGAAATTTGAGGGATGTAATCTGGGTGGTGAGTGATAGTTTTATAGATGGTTGGGATAAATAGAAAAGCATCCGCATATTATGTACATTGTCGCACGCAAAATTAAGGATTCTTTAATCTTATAATATATTGACTTTGCTAACATTTTCACATATTATACACATTGCTATGAGGGGTGAAACGTCTTCACCATTAAACATTTCATACACATTCAGAAAGATCAATAAATTGAAATTGTAATAAATTCAATTAGAACAATAATTTACATAATAATCCAATCAATTTCTACTATTCCTCTTTCTTTCACCATCTAACTCATCTCCACTACACCTTCCTCATTTTCCCACCCCACCATCTCCAAATGAAAATAAAATACAATAAACCTCAGCACCTATAAGCCCAACCCAATTATATTATTACCGATTACATGCTGATCATTAATCGGAGAAGAACGCCACTCTCAATCGGGATGACTACTCAACCCATGGCCATCTGACACTTTCTCATAACAGTGCGATACGGCTACATAGCTCTGCTATCGTTATCCCACCTTAATAAGGCATTCGAGTTTTCTTAAAACGCTGTAAAAACCTTATCACAAACTCCAACTACGACTGCTCACTCTCATGGATAGGCACTGCCCTCGAATTCGACATTGCAGATTCCTCTGCAGCGCCACACGTACATCTTATGAACCTCCGCGGATCTGTTAGTCGAAGCGTCTCAGACGGCGGAGGGTATTATGACGAGACCATTATTAAGCTAGAACTACCCAATCTAAACATCCGCTCATGGGAGCCCTAATTGCCGCTCATACGCTGCGCGCTTAATCTCCCTGCGCGTTTGTCCTACTTCACGGTCATCTCCAGCTCTGCCTTTGAGTCAGCCAGCGTCAGCGAACAAGCTAATCGCTTCAACTGAGGCCGCTGGTTACTTGACCAACATGAATCATTCCGTGGAACGTCATGCGACTGCCTCTCAACCAACAAGACTTATGGAATCTGCGCTCGCCCGCCACCACACCACCCGATAACTTGAGGTCACGCGTGATTCGACGACAGCTTCATACGGCCAGATCACGGTGTATCAAGTTCCGGCGCGAGGATAAGCTGGTCGAAGGACGGAATGCGCCGTGGTCGCAGGAGTCAACGAGAACGAAAATCTACGGCTGATGCGACTGCGAGCACGCCTTCACTGCCGTGTATCGATCCTGCTTGCTTAAGATTCACTCTAATTGCCGGTTTGTCGCTCCACTATGCTGAATCCTGCTCCTGCTCCAACCCGAATCGATCCGGTACTGGATCGACGGGTTCGGCGGGAACAACAGCGAGCTGCCGGCTGCGAGTTCAGCGCAGCAACGACGCCGTTTGGTGGCCGGGAGCTTGAAGTCAGGTTCAAGTGGTGGAGAGCACCCAGTGATGAGGTAGGAAGTCGTGGTCGTGTTTGTCGGAATCATACGTAGAGGATAATAATAATAGGAATCAAAATGGAAAATAATAATATAATTCAAATAAAATTTATATACGCATTGATAATATACGAATTAATTGCAAATTTGCACGAAAGTGGATGACTTTAAATTTTTGTAATATTGTGTTATTATTATTATTACGTATGTTGATAGATTAGATTTATTAAGAACTCAAATTTTTTGAGTTTGAGTTAATGAGTTTTGTTTATTGTAAATTGTTGAAGAAGGAGGGAAAAATTGATGCTTTTCACTTCCAAATTCTCCTTAATTTTCATTTTTTTTTTGTTTAAATTTTGTACTTTTATTATTAAAAATAGGATGGAAGCATCTAAATGATGAGAGTTAGTTGTAGCAAAATAAAGTATAATAATCGGAAGTATAATTACAATTAATTAAGGGGAATTGAAGTATAAAAAGATTGAATTGTGGCTTAAACAAGATGGGAATCAATAAGAGTCACATGGATAGGTGGGCGGTTTTTGCCAAATACTTGTGATCTTTGTTTTGATGAGCCCTAAATTTGCCATATTTTAATGGAGTTACCCTTTGATTATTTGTTTGTATTTTTGTGTTTTAAAATTAAGCTAATATTTTCTTTCATTATGTAAAATTACGCTTCTTTTTTAGTCTTTGTTAAAGGGAGAATAGGTGCTTATGCTTTTACTTTTGGTTTACTTTTGCTCGTTGTTCTAAAGATTAGCCCGAAAATAATGCGAGAATCGATTAAATGAAAATGATAGATATATCTACTCTCTCTTTTCATATATAAGTCGGGAAATTAATACGGAGTAGAATGTTTAATTAATGGATGGAACATGACTATTTGTGTATGTCCAGAAAGGACCAAATGACTAGTAAGTGCTGCTAAGATATGAACCCGATTTTGCAATTGGTATGGTTGCCTGTTGGCATTAAGGTACAAACCTGTGGTCTTAATCGAGGCATTGAATTGATCATGTTTGAATGTGTAGTATTCTTAGGGTCTGTTTACATTAGCTTATTTTCAGTTCAGTTCTTAACCCAATTTCTCTCTCATAAAATATTCAATAATTCATTTCAGCTCCATTTAGTTCAGTTCAGTTGATTTCAATTAATGTAAACGGACCCTCAGTGTATTATGTGAGTGACTACAAGGGATCTGTATAATATTGAAAAAATGCAGACATTTGCAAGTTGCGGGGTATAATAGTGGAATAGAGCAGAACTAAGTCCCGAATCCGAATTAGTTCAAAGGTTAATCGAGTAGGAGATAAAAAAATAAAAATTGGAATAGAAAAGTCTTTTGAGTGGAGTAATGTGAGGTATAGAATTGGTAGTTGTATAGTTGTATGACTTGTATGAATGTATGTTGAGGGAGTAGGGTTGGATTCCCACTTCCCACTAAATGAGTAATGTGAGCCTCGAGGGAGGGAGGGAGGGAGGAGGGTGTTTCTAGAAGTTGGAACTTACGAAGAAGATAAAATTGGTACACCGACATAGGGATGCAAGTGGGGCGGGTTAAGTAGGAGACCCGCCCCATTCCCGCTCCAATGGGGCGGGGATGGGTCCAACTTTGACGGGGATGAGGTGGGGATGGGAATGAAAATTGTACCCACCGCAGGGATGGGAATGGGGATGGTTTTTTGGCTACTTCCGCCTCATCCCCGCCCCGCCCCGCATTTTTAAAATTAATAATTGAATTTTTATTTTTTTGATTACTAATTGAAAATTTTATTTATATTTTTTTGGGCCTTATTATATCTGTATTGTGAGTTAGTTTTTTTGGGCCTTGTTTGTGTTATTTGGGCCTTTGAATTGTTTGTGTTATTTGGACCTTTGAATTGTTTGTGTTATTTGGCCTTGTGGGGATTTCATGGGTCTTAGGTGGGGATTTTGGCGGGTAGTGGGGCGGGGAATACGGTTATGAGGTGGGTATAGAGACCCACCTGGGTCATGGGGCGAGGATAGTTCAATATATGTCCCCGCCGGGGTG